>VZTL01029278.1:272-11539 GCA_013400535.1 Scopus umbretta
GGAAGTATATGTTCTAAACATAAAATATTCTTTGTTTCTTTCTTAATCTACTAAAAAATAACTGGTGTCCCACCTCTTAAACAAATATTTCACTTCTGCCCACCTGAGTCTAAAAGGGCACAGCCATTCACCAGTCAGCTGTAATATTCTCTTTTCCTCTCTTCCTATCTCTGCCTCTCTTATCTCCATGATCTTCTTTTCTCTGTCTTCCTCCCCCTCCAGACAGCTTTATTAAATTCAGGTCTGTACTTCTGAGGCCTCTGTGTCTGAGCTGCTGTTCCATGTGAGCCACCGAGAGCAAAAATAAAAAAAGTCAAGATTCCCCTATGTTCCTCCTCCCTTCAATGTCCTTGGCAGCTCAGGGATCCTTTCCACAGCATATCCCTCTGGTTGGGTATTCAGGTTACAGACTGCACTGCTGCAAGAATTATTAACCCTTTTTGGACCTCAGGGAAACATAATGTGCAAGGAAATGTGAATTCATTTTTTACAACAGACAACACGTGCTTGACATAATGTACCACCCTTCTGGGCAGGATTTGGGTTGGAAAGTGAGATCTCTGCTGAAAGCTCTTCCCAGGAAGATTATACATAAACAGAATTCCTGTGGCTTTTGTGGAGAGTGGTTGTAGCCCAGATGTCTTGATAAGGCAATGCAAATTTAGAACTGGGGTGGACCAATTTTCTACCTGGTGGATTAGTCTTAGTACTCAGTACTTATTACTCAGTACTTCGTGTACTCTGACTTTGGAACAGGCCTTTCCATACTAGTGGGATACAAACAGGACCTACAAGGCTTCAGCCTGCTGTTCCCTATGATTGCCAAGTGAGGATGTAAAAGCTGAACAAACCCTGCCAGATGGGCTCTTTGTAGGCTCTTCAAACTGGCTTGGGTCTTCCTGGCACCCTGGGAGCTGAGAGATGCTGTCTGATGTCCCAAACCAGCAGAAGGGCCCATGCAGGTTCCTGCTGAGAGCCTGCCACCTAAGATTTTCAATTGGTATGCTCAGAAAATGAAATATATTCTGATATTGTTGCTGCCATGGAATAAACAAGTAAAAAACTTGCTTGTGCTCATTTTATGTATCTGTCTGGCAATGCTGGTGTTATACCAAAAAAACAGACCCAAAATTGTCCATACTTGCAATTCTCTTCATGAAAGATAAATAATAAAGGTTATTATGTGTGAAGGGCATGCTTTAAATACTGGCAGAATGCCTGAGCTAAGCGGCCTTTGGGAATCTATATTTCTCTGCCTATCTTAACTCTGTTTCACTGCTCTTTTTTTCACCAGTGCTAAAGCATGAAAAAGGCTCAAAGCAGCAGATCTGCTTAATGCACCTGTCTGGTTTCCTGTGCACACCTTGTCTATTCCCACATGATAGCTTTGAAGAAAATCTTGTAGCAATCGAATATTTGTATGCTTAACCACATATTCAGGGCAGTGATAAATAAATACATAGTAACCCAACATTAAGAGTCTCAAAAATGTTATTGACTGTCATGTTTTAGGGCTTGAGCATAACGTAAGCGCCTTCAATAACATTTTTTTTTTTCCCACAAAAATCTAGAGGATGAAATCATCGCCCCATGTAGGAATGCAGCTTTATAATTTTATTCTCAGATAGGGTCAAAACATCAGCTGTTTTATATTGGCCTAAGCATCAAGCTGTCATCAGATAGACCACCTGAGGAAGTGGCCTGCTGGGAATGCATTTTAACCATCAAAACAAAGACATCCAAACCTTTGCGAGCTCAACCACCAGAAATTACAGGGAAAAGCAGAGAACAAATGGTCTTTGGTTTAAGTCCCTTCAAGCACCATACGATGGGCCGTTACTTCTCTTTTCTGTTTCCCATTGCAGGCTGGGATGTTTTCAGACTAAACAATTCCCTGTAACCTGAAACTCAGCCATCATTTATGGAAGTACCCTGTGCAGCATGGTTAATAAATAAAAAGTTAAGAAAAATAAAAAGACAACCTTTCCACTATTAACAAAAGACTCTTCAAAGCTATTCTTTTGCTCTGGGCTTTTAAAATAATAAGCTGAAAAAATACATTAGAGAGCAGACTCCTTTCTAGCCACTTCATATTTCATTTTGCCTCTCACTTGTCTATTTATTTTCACGTCTTTCCTGATTACTTCTCAATTGTAGAAAGACAACATTAGGCACAATGAGTTTTAAATATACTCCCTGGCCAAAATAACTCCAAGGGCTGTCTGAAATTTCAGATTACTCACTAGTAAGTCTGGAATGAAATGCAAAAGGAGTGATGCCTACGAGTTAGAGCAGGACAGTCAGGACTGCGTGGGTGCTTGCAGTGCTCCACCAATGCAGTTATTCTTTTTCTCCATGGGCACCATACCACACAACCAGGATCAGTGTGACTCTGAGTTCATTCATGTTTATATGAAGATGAAGAGCACTATCTGGGAAAGTACAAGAGATGCTCTAGCTCCAAACCTACTCTTTCCTTGACGGATCTGTCCAGAAGACTTTGATGGGACAAGGAACAGGCCTTGGACTACCTAAAACAAGCACACCTGAGTATAACAACTATTTGCAAAAGTAAGCTTCAAAGCTTCTTCAAATCATTTTGCATGTATATGAAGTTAGGTGTGGGAGTGTCATTAGGATCACAGATCTTCTTCAAGTAATTTTCAACCCAGGCTTAAGAGTATATCCAGCTTCTCTGGACATACTCTAAACTGGGAGTTTTGTCCCAGTAAACTTATAAAAGCCTAAAATATAGATATACTAAGATTTGTGATAAAGTCCCCAGAAGCCTGATCTATCTTTGTAGTTAGCCTTGCTTTGAGCAAAAGATTGAAATAAATGACATCCAGAAATCTTTTCTGACCTATTTGTTCCTAAGATTTTGTGTAGGTATGGTATTTTAGGACTATGCCTACAGACACATTTGATTTTCTTGTAAGTGGTGTTTGAAACCAGCCTTCTTCCATCCTTGCACCCATAGTGGTTCCAGAGGTTAGAAGTTAGTTTCACAGGCTCTCGTTGTGTTTGCTCAGATAACTCTTTTGCAATAAATTCTGTGCTTTCCAAAGTGTTTTGCTCAGGGTCCCCTCTGTTTCCTATGTGACCTGTACTGCTCAGGAGAAGAGAGCGCCATGGTCTGCAGGGTGACTGCACCAGGTGACCAGTGCTACTGTGACATGGGAATATTTGGATCCAGAGGCTTAGCCATTGTAGCAACAACAGCCAAATGCAGTGTTTGCTCGTTTTCAGGGTTTTAAAAAAAAAATTGTTTGCATCCTGGTTAGATCTTTGTCAGGGACAGGGGTGCTTGCTTTATTCTTTTCTAGATTAACTCTTTCTTTCTTTCCCCTGGTTCATAATTGGAGAAGATGGTTACTTTAGAGGTGTGTACAGAGCTATTATTTCCCACTTATTTCAGAATAGGAACATCTATTACTCTAGCTGTTCTGCAAGCCTCATTAGCTACATCATTAGGAGCTGGACTCACTTCACCTAACTTCAGCTGTCCAAATACAGGCCTTCAGTCCAAACTGGCAGTCTAGATTTCCCATATAGCCAGTAGAGACAGATACCTCCAGAAATGATACAATCCATCCAAGGGAAAGCAGGAATGAATGACCCTCTAAAAGTCTCTCCCTCTCTCTTCTTTAATGATTATTGTCTAAATGAACAGCTTAGACTAGACAATTAGCTTAGACTAGATGCTTAACATTTAGGCAGCTAAAATTAATGCGATGAATCCTATTCTATGTGCTCAGATAATGACTCTAGCCTTTGTATCTCAAATTTTAGCTCTTCAATATGTTTTCATAGGTGTTCAGATTCTGCACTATGCTTTCAGATTAATTTTGATTTCTAAGGCTTAAAATACTTGCCTCCCATTACTGTTCATTGTCATAAATATGTCATAGCATAATATAGCTATCTGTACCTGTAATGAAATCCTTCTGCTTTAAGATTCAACTCCACAGCCCATACAGGACTAATATTGCTGAAAATCACCCTAATAATGTTACTCTTGTGCTTGCGAACCTTTCTGTCATGAGCAGACGGCTCTAGCACTGTGCCTTCAGCCAAGGCAGGTACAAATAAGATCTTCACATTTTTCATAACTTATCTGGGCAGAGAAAGAAAGAAAGACAGAAAAGAAAGAAAGAAAGAAAGAAAGAAAGAAAATGGAGACAAGGCTGATGATAAAAAGATATTGGAGGCATTGGGCAGGATGAGGAGAGAGCTCAAGAAGTCACCTCACTGATCCATTTGCTCTAAAGAAGTATCTATAATTACACTGCTCCCAAGAGCCTATATATAGGAGAATCTAACCTGCTAAAAACCTCTTCAGTTGCGTTAGTTCCACCAGGTTCCTAATCAGTTGGTTTCAAGGTCATGCTATTTTATTTTTTTTAATTAGTAACATGTTTTTTGAATTTTTAACATCAATCCCCCTAGTTAAAATATTAATACCTTTTTTTTTGTTCTCTCCACATTGAATGTGAGAAAACAACCTTCCTTCCTTCCTTCCTGATCATTTTTATGAAGCTTTTATAAACTGATTATACTCCTTTACTATACTAATTGAAATGTCTGCAGCTTTTCTGGGCTGAACTTGGGAAATTTGAAATATGTTTGTTTAAATGGTGTATTAAAGAAAAAAATGTTTTTCAATAAAAGAGTTTTACAGAAAAATTTTACATGGTCCAAAAATATTACAATTTTTCAGGTAAAGCTGAAAACTTAGTAAAATTTTGCTATTTAGTCAAAATGCTTGATTTGTTAATGAACAAAAAAAAGGGAAAACAATTTTAGGGTAAATAGAATCATAGAGTCATAGAAGCACAGAATCATTTAGGTTGGAAAAGACCTTAAGATCATCAAGTCCAACTACCCTAACTGCTAAGTCCACCACAAAACCATGTCCCTAAGCACCACATCTACATGTCTTTTAAGTACCTCCAGGATGGTGACTCAACCACTTCTCCCGGCAGAACATCCCAAGGTTTGACAACCCTTTTGGTTTGGAATTTTTTCCCTAATATCCAATCTAAACCTCCCCTTGTGCAACGTGAGGGCATTTCCTCTTGTCCTGTTGCTTGTTACTTGGGAGAAGAGACCAACACCCCCCTCACTGCACCCTCCTGTCAGGGAGTTGCAGAGAGCGATCAGGTCTCCCCTCAGCCTCCTCTTCTCCAGGCTGAACAACCCCAGCTCCCTCAGCCGCTCCTCACAGGACTTGTGCATTAGACCCTGTGCTCTGTGCTCTGTACCGAGCTCTGTTCTGTTCCCTCCTTCACCTATGTCTTATAAAAATAACTGCCATTTTTAAGCCTAATTCAAACCTGAATATAATTCCAAAATCTGCAGGTATTTCTTGTTTTCCTTCTGGCCCATTTCTAATGGAAAATCGTTCAGTCTCTGTGAGTCTGTTCCCAGGACCAAAGAACGGCTCTCACTGGAAAGAAATTATAATAATAATAGTAAAGTGGAGTTCCTTGCAAACTTGATTTTGAGGCAGTTCATTTTATCCCCTAACTTTATTTTTGCAGAAGAAAAGGATGATTTGTCTTTGCAGTGACTGCAGGCCAAGGAGGGAAAGAGAAGCTGAGAACCTTCCCGTCCATAACAAAACCTGGCAGCGATGGTCTGAATAGAGTTCAAGTTTATTTGACTAATTCTTTCACCACTTGTCAGAGAACATACTTTTGTTTGTGGTAACAAACCGAGCTCTTTTCTCCCCCATTTCTCCAGTGAGTAGCGCAAGCACTTGTATGGAGCACACATTACTGCTAACCGTTATGATGTTTGCTGTCAAGTTCATTTATTTATGCAACTGCTGTGGAAAGGCCTGGGGCCCATAAGCAGCCCTGAAAGATTTCAGAGCCCTGGTGTGGGGTCATGAAAGGGAAAGTGAGGGGGAGGGCGAAGCCTCCACTGGTTATGAGAAAGGAACTGACACAGGAAATGGTCACATATGGCACAGATTTATTGTGTCCGGGACTTCCCATTCAAAACTCATTATATCCACAGCTCAGAGCAGTGCATGGCACGGCCACATTCATTTTTAGGTCTGGCATCCGATGAAATTGCTGTTCTGCTTTTGGGTGGCAGTGGTAGTTTTATCATTCCTTGGCTGGAGAGACAGTGACTGGAATTGCTTCGGCAAAGGCTCTGCCATTCGCTGCCCCTCGCCTTTATGTTGACCCCTGGGTATAAAATTGACTAAAGCTTCAGTGAACAGGGTTGCTGGTCAGGAGGAGAGAAAAATCTTCTGGGCTTTAAATACACCTAAAAGAAACCAGGATTATCTTAAGGGGAAACATAATGGGAAAAGCGTTGGTAGCAACATGAGAAACAAATTGATACTTGCAGAATAGAGTGCCTTTTTTAAAGGTGAAATAATTTGGACCAAAAGATAGGTTTTTTTTGCATTTTTATCTTTTAATCATCTTTCTTGAGAGACAGAATCCCTCTCACACCCAGCTGTTGGCTCTTTGAATGATGGTCAGTGAATTCAAGAAGGCTGTGGGAATAGTTTGTATTCTCTGCTTCATGAGAACATCTAAAAGTTCTAGTCAGGGCCCTGGGTCCTATTTTGCTAGGTGCTGTACAAAAAGCCACTATTTCCACTCCTTAGCTATGTATTGATGGATCCTCCAAGCCCTCAGGAAGTCTTTGGAGACCCAAATCACCTCTCCTGTGCTGTCCTGTGAGGGTTCACTCTGTCCTGTTCACTCCAGTCCCATGCCACACTTTTGATTGCACTACAGTAGAGTTTAAGGTAATGACTCCTGCAACATCTTCTTCTCCTTCATTCAGGGTTACAGTTTAAGGGTGCTTAATTTACAGAATTTTTCAGGACTCTGAAAATGCACAGAATCATGAAGTATAGATCAATTATGCTGTTTAATCCTTTCTGTCTCCATGAACAACATAGTGTCAGGTAATGCTTCTTTTGTCACCATATTGGATTTATTCCCTAAATAAGCATTATGGGCAACTTTGTGTTGTCGGGGTGGCTAAAATCACTAAAATTTCCTCATCATTAATGATAATGTGAACAAAAATTCTCCCTAATTGTGTCTTTCTGATTAAGTTTAATAAAGTGATTGACAAGCCGTTCTAGGCCAGTGCTGACAATAGTAGGAATAGAACCAATGTCTACTGAGTCAAGCAATGCTAGGGTATGGGCACTGGAGCTCCCAGTCTCTCCTGCTACATCAGCAGAACAGCTTCAAGCCTGGTTTGGTCCCACGCAACCCATCAGTGTCCAAGACAATTCCTGGGCACTTTCTAGAAATTAGCACAAGTCCAGAGCCAGTCCAAAAGGGAGCTTTGGAGGTGGCCACCATCTTTTGGAGGGTCAGTGACTTTGATACTATGGGAGTACCATGCCAGCTGGTATCAGTGACAAGGAACTGGCCTTGGCACTGGTTATTTTATTAGTTTTCATGTATGCAATGCCATAGCTGCACAGTTCCAGCCTAATCATCTGGCACAGACAGCCAAGGTATTTCCAGGTATGGTGACCTTGCTGTGGCAGCAGGGCATTTGAGAAGTTCCATGGCACTATAAGTAACGTCCCTTGATTCAACCATGACACAAGGCCTGGGATGGGCAACCTCATTAAAGGGCACTTCGGGTTTACTGACCCACCTCCTTTGAGAGGGCTCATGATATATTCTCCTGGCTAGGTTATTCTCCTCCCCATGTTTTTGCAGTTTTGTAAGACAGGTTTGATATTTTCTCTCAAACATGAAGACCAAAGATGGTCTCTCTGACTCAAGAGGATCCTGACATACAAACTGAAAGTTGGGGAGCATTTTGAGTGAACACTGATATATGCGTGCCTTGTTCCCATGCTCTTTCTAGATGACTTTTTGATCACTGTTGGAGATCATCCTGGCCTACATGGGCTCCTGGTCTCTCTTCTTAAGACTTGATTTGTGTAGTTATGCTTTAGGGCCAAGAATGAGCTATTGCTATAGTCTCTGGGAACTGGAGAACTTTGCAATTTTTTCTTTCATAGCTTGGAATAATTGGAAAGAAATACTATCCTCTGTAACATATGTGCCTTACCTCTTAGGCGTGGAGGAGCTCTGAAGGGTTGTTGTTAGCATAAAAGTATATAACCGTATGAAAGATGCAAAAAATGCTTGATTTCACAGCGAAAAAGTACTAGCAATGTGTGTGGCTATATCAATGCATGCAAACAATGAATGCGAGAACAAATATTTCATGTACTACACCTGTTTTTCTATGGATTTGTCTGTGAAAGGGAAAGACCAATGGAGATCCTGTGGTGTGTTACCAGGGTGAGCTTACACTACAGTTCTTCCTTTCAGTGGGAGCACTAATAACTGTTCTTTCTCTGCTTGGGCACCTGCTTTTACAATACTTGTACGAACATAGTATCTTTGAGTCTGGGACTGAAATTGGCCAGGAGATTAAAAGTTTTTATGGAGGAATGATAAACAGGAGAGCATAAAAACCCACACAGTGTCATCTAATGAACGTCATTTCTTTCTAAATTAATTTTCTTTAAAAGGAAGAACTTTTTCTTCCTTCCTAAAAGGAAGAATTCTTTAAAAGAAAGAATTAATAGCAAACACTCCAATTTTATTTATACAGTCCCTGCTATAAATAAATATTTATGTATGTGTATCTCACATACATATGTACGCAAATACACAAGCAAGCACATGCGCCACCATGCATTCCTATGCATGTGTTCCCAACACACATCTCGTGAGAAACCTGCCACAAACAAGTTACTTGGCATTGCATATCTGTGTGTTTATGCCCTACGGGAACACCAGTGAACTCAATTGAATGATATCCCTAATTTACAGTTAGTGGGATTTCTAAAAATGGTAGGGGATGTCTTGTCTCAGCATCCACTGACGCTGACAGGCTTGTTTTCGCTTACCTACATGAAGATTTAGAAGATCGGTGTCTGCAGAGCCATCGCTCTCAAAGGATGAGTGCATAAGCATGAGGACCCTGTGCCAGGAGATTAAACAGGGACCAAAATTATTTACAGGGAACATGTGAACTCCAGAAACCTAGAAAACCTTTTGTATAGCAAAAAAGGTTGACCTCAGCATAATTTACCTTCGCTAGATTCCTAGGGTCCTATAGCTGGGCCCTTTTTATTTATTTGTATTTATTTCACATTTGAATGTCAGCAGGTCAAAAGGAACAGTTAATGCTGATGACTATTTCCCCCTCAGCAAAGATATGCGCTGGCCAGCCCAAGGCCAATGAATCGCAATTTCTAAACAGTGTCCCATTTATCTCTCCCCTCCCCCTTCCTCCCCTACTCACTTTTATATTTTTGTAACTATAATTATAGTTAAATTAGAAATAACTGACGGGCAAATCCAGTCATATGGAAAGAAAATTGTGGGAGATTTATTTTATTTTGATAAAAAAATGACGTTGCCTTTTATTTTTGTCAAAAAACAACTATATTTTTCCTTGTACCATGAATTGTGAAATCTATCACGAAATGGGTAAAAATTATTGAAGGAAATGGTGGTGTTAACCTGAAGGGGAAAATCATTAATGTTGATGTATTTCATTCAATTTTAAATGTAGAATTTATTTTATTTTATTTTATTTATTTGGCATTGGGGAACAAGGGAAAAGGCAGGAGACTTGCAAAGGACTCTATGTGCCTTTAAGTCAAAACATCTATTTTAAAAATACTCTTCCCTCCTTTCCTCCTGCTCCATTTTTCTAAATAAAGGATATGAGATGTTGCTGTTGTTGGTGGTTTTTTTTCCTAAGCAAAGAGGACCCCCTCGGCGCATTTTTCTTTTCAAATGTGAAATGAGGTGGAAAATCCTCATTTCACGACAGGAAGGACAAATATTGACACAAAGTTAATATTTGTCAGGAGCCCTAGAAGCAACCTGAGTGCTAAAAATCTCATATAGATATATATGTTTGTGTGTCTATGTGTGTGTGCATGTATATAATTAAATAATAAGCTTGCCTTGACGGTAGGGGAAGCTGCGGAAAGAAAAGTCTGCTCTCTAAGGCTGAGGAAACAGGCGCACGCACTCTCCACATATTCTTTCTCTCTCTTCCGCGCACCGAGTGGGGGACACACATGGCGCACGTGCCCGTGCAAGCATCCAACTCACACGCGCCCTCTTCCTCTGCTCGGGTGCACGCAGCTCCTGGTGTGGCGCTCCGCCTCATCCGTGCGCACGTTGTTACAGATATGAATGTCTTCTCCATCTTTCCTACCCATTTGTAGGGTCTCCGGTTGGCTTGCACTCACCAGGTTTCTCTTTCCCCCTGCCCCCATGTGTGTGCAAACACACGCACATAGAAATATAACCTGTTTTAATCGAATTTCATCCATTGCAGGAGGATGCTTCTGGAATTTATCACTGTTATTGTTCATCGCCAATGTAAATAGCACATGTCAGCTCAATATTCAGTGGTCACTCAGTATTTATTAAGTCCTGTCCACTCTGGCCTTTTTTAGAGGAAAGCCCTGGGGCAGATTAGCTGCTGGCCCTGACACGCCGCGTCACTTATCTATTCGCATTGATTATGAGAGTCAGCTGTGGCCAGGACTCACTTTTTCCTTCTCCTCTCAGACCCCTCTTACAAGCACCCCTGCTTGGATTTTCATGAGGAAATAATCAGATTAGGGCTTCAGCGGCGAGTTCATATGGAGTTCTCTTTCTCCAATGTGCTACTAACTAAATAAACGTGTTTTGTGGTAAATTGTAAATGACATTATGATTACTAAGGCCAGCATGGGTTTCATTTAAAAGTGATCGAAATTGCAGGCTGCAGAAATTGTGACTGGCAGATAAGGCCATTTGGAAGGAGACAAGCAACGATGCCTGTGCGTGCATGGGCGTGTGTGTGTGTGTGCCTACAGGAAACCATGCAAACCCACTCTGCAAGGCAGGCAGGGCAAAGGAAAGTCCTAGGAAATCACAAAATATCAGCAAATCCCATTTGTAGACAAGAGAAATGTCACCGGGAGGGGGGGAGATTGGGGGTTTCTGGGAGAGCAGACGATGAGATCTGTCAGCCTTTGTGGGCTGGATGCCTGCTGCAGGGTGCATGCTTCCACCGCTCCAGGACAAGACCGGACGCGGACGGCTTTGAGTGCAGCATTTCCACTTCTGCTTCTGAATGGAGTTGCTGCTCCCTCTCCCTTTGCCCCTAGCACATGCTGATAGCAAAATACTTACACTGATAAAGCAAAAAAAAAAAAAAAAAAAAAAGGGGGAAAAGAAAGT
>VZTL01029278.1:11556-26454 GCA_013400535.1 Scopus umbretta
AAAAAAAAAAAGGGGGAAAAGCAAGAAAAAGGGAATGAAAATGGTAAGCTGGTGTCTAAAAATAGGGGCTTTTGAACAGATCCTATCTGGCTTGGACGTCCTCCCTGAACAAAGCTTGACATTTATGTAATTTCATTGCTTTCCTTGGCGATGCGCAAAGGGAGAGAGCTCATTCTGGGAAATGTTCACAGACCTGGGTAGCGGTCTGCACATGAGGAATCCCCCAGAAATAAATCATAGGTAAGTGTCCACAGGATCCAGGCATCGAGATGCAGCTATAAGCAGAGACCAGGCTAATTTCTCATAGTTCATTTCTTTTCCAGTAATCTAGTATTTTCTTACAGCAAGGAGTTTCACAGTTACAATGTTTCCTTGATACGGGGAATGCCCTTTTATTCATCCAAAACTTTGTGACTCTCAAGGATGTTGCTGTTCCTTTCTTTTTATCATTAACACTAAGCATTGCTGATCTGCACGCACATCCCCAAAGCTGCTGAATGAGGAAGGCAGTTTTAATTTAGACATTGGCCATGCCTTGCCTAACACGTTCATGAGCACAGCTAAGTAGGGAAAGAAGCAGGCTCGGGGAGGGAAGGAGGATTAGAGCTAGCTACAGAAGCAAATTCCTCCTTTGATTTTATTTTGAAGAGAGGAAGGGAAAACAGAAAAACACATCTTTTCCTAAGATGCTCCAGGCATAAATGTTTATGTTTTTGGTGCCCGTATCTGAACTCATTTACTTTTATTCTCCCTTTGTAATCAGTGATTATTTCATCTTTACAGCCTGAGGCTCAATTTCTCTCATCTTAAAGCAGAGACCTATACTTGGTCAGATGCAACATACCCTAACTCAGAAGATTGTATGGATTCCATCTCTTCTGTGTAGATCCTTTCATAAAAGGACCCTCTTGACTTGTTTCCAGAGACACTTGGGATGGGTTTTGGTGGCAAATTTTGACATACATGGAAGTGTCTAAGCTCCTGTTATGTTCAGCGAAAGAATACCTAAAGTGTTACCTAAAGTGGCTTTTATAGTCCCATGGATTGTGTGTTACATCTACAGATGTAGCTACCCAAAGAAGTCCAGGTGACATTATGCCCTTGTGTTTAAGTGACAGGATCCTACCTCTGGTCAGTCAAGTCAGAGGTTTGTAAAGAGCAATCCAGTTGCCAAAACTGAGGTATTTTAGGTTTAAGCTCATTGTTTTCTAAACTGTTTTGTCTGTATTGATGGCTGGGGAATTGGGAGTGTTTCAGTTACCATAAATGTATGCCTAGGATCATTTCAGGTGCTGTGGGGTGTCCCACCAGACCTCCAGCTGCCACCCTTGAAGTGCTTAGGTCTTCTGTAGATCCTGTAGACCCAATGCCTCAAATACCTCAGGGTGTCCCATGAGATACTAGATGCCTGCCTGTGGGTAAATGATTTAAACTCCAGATCTCCACTGACTGCAATGGGAGCTTAGGGACTTGGAGCACACGTAAGGGTCTCCGCTATTTGTAGGTGTCTGAATCTGATGCTTCCTTCTAGCTCTAAAACTCTTTCAGGTGGTGCACTGCTGTAGATTAATGATCTTCTGGTCCTTTTTAGTTTTTTTGTTTGCCATACAATCCTTGTGAGTGCAATGAGAGGGCTAAGGGTAGAGTTAAATTAACTTTCCAAGGAATTGCAGTCATGCCCTGATTTGTTACCCTGCTACAGGCTTAGAACTGGGAAAATGTAGAAAACATAAGGACATAGGGGCAGGGTGGTGGGTCAGACCATCTAACATGCCTGCTCTTTCAACAGTGACCATAATTTGCTCTCTAGAAAGAACCAGGCAAGTGTATATGGTACATTCATTAGCAGGCTTCAATCACTTTCAGCTCAAGGACCTCTTGAGGTACATATGGTTTCTACCTATTTAATACCCTTTAGTGTCCAGGCTTCTCTTAAAACTAAGTAAAATTTTAGCACCAACAAAAGTGACTTTGAACACTGAATGGGAAAATAAACAGCTATACCACAAACTCTTGAGACGATGTCTGTAACAATTTTTTTTTTTTTTTTTCTCTGCCCATCTCCCTTTATTCTCTACCAGGAATTTACAGAGATGATAGCAAGTGTATCTTCAAGCCTTCAGTACAAAGCTACTTCTGCAAACAGGCAGATCATGCACTTGTCATCCTAGAAAACTTGGACCCCAGTATGGTCAGCCAGAGACTGTTTCCAGTGGTAGCAATGACTGGCAGCTTTATGGACACCTTCAGTGATGTGACATCGCATGCATCGTGTTATCCTGCAGAGCATCATTCTACTTTCTTTTCTGTGTTGCCATCCACCAAACTTGCTACAATTTGCTTCCCAGACCTAGTGCCTCTGACTTTCAGACTCTACCTCCTCAGTGGCCAAAACACAAGCAGACTGCCCCTTGCTATATTCTACAATGAACCACTCAGCCTTCGTGTTTTCGTTCAAGGGAAATATGTCTCTCCAACCCCATCTTCTTTCTCACTGAATGAAGGGGCAGGAGTCAATTACTTTAGCTTTGAGGACAATCTTCTCTATGTTCTCCTGCATGAGAAGGAACCTGTGGACATAGTTGCTGGCCTTTCTCTTCTTGTGGCTTTCACTGTAACTGAGTCTGTTGGGGAAGAGGGTGAAGCAAGTACAATACGTCGATTAGCTGATTTCTTGAAGGTTGGTCATGACCAAGTCAGGGTAGTCCATCATGTGCTGGGAGGTGAAAGCATGCTGAAGGTAATCTCGGCCAATGACAGCAAAAAGAAATATCATTGCCCTAACATGGCATTTTGTACAGGTATTCATAGCAGGTCTAGCTCACAGAAAGTGGGGAGAGGACCAGTGAGTACCCAAACTCTGCAGCGATCTGATGCAGCTGGTCCATCAAGAGTGCTCATCATTGAACTTGGTGATCCACCAGGCCATCCAGGAAATGAGTTGACAAGTGACAGCTTAAAGAGTTTGGCCAGAACAATTATCAACACTCATCAGACTGGACACCTTCAGAGAGGCCTTGGCTTGCCAGGTGATATCTTAATGGTGACTCAGCCTGCCTTACTGTTTCCAGCAGAAGCTAACGATAGGTAAGTATCAGATGTGGTATCAGCAGATACTGATTTAAGTGTAGTAAGGCAATGTAACCACTTGATCTGCTTATTAAGATAGGGAGTAAGTTCCTCATCGGCTGAAATATGACTAACCATGGTAAAACACATTATAAAGTTTCCAAGATAAAGCTATGCCCAAGTACTAGCTGGACTCCTGAGTGTGAATTACCATGTTATTCTGCTGATGCTCACGGATCTCTGTAGTGCAGAGGTGTCCATGATGCTTTGAACCAGGAATAGAGTTCCTGGATGTTTGCCTTGAAACTATAAAGTATGGGGTAAAGTAAATATTTCTAAAGAAGTTCAGACTACAATAGCTCTTACATTTTAAACAATTAAACCTACAAATATTTATAAATTGATGTAGCACCAGAGGTGTGTTATGAAAGATGAGTTGTTGCCTTAACTAACTTGCAGATCTAAACTTTGATTCATATACTTTTAAACTTTAAGGCCAGAAAGGACTCTTTAATCTTCTACTTCAGTCTCCTGCATGACACAGGCCACTGCTGTTCACTTTGATACCTCAGCACTGACTTTTTTTTTGGTTAAAATACTTATTCTAGAGAACCTCTTAGTCTTGAAGATACAAGAGCTGAACATATCCTATATGACCTGAATGTGTGCCTAGATGTTGGGTGTTACCCTTGGTTTTTCTGTCACAAGTTCTTGCCCACTTTCTCTTGTAAGTCTCACTGTCCCCAGCTTCCTGTGAGAGTCTCTTGTTCTTTCTTTCACTGTTACATCAGTGAGTTTCTGGGCATTGACTCTTCCTCCTCCTCCAGATACCTCCAGAGTAATTAAATCACTTAGCTGTCTGCTTTTTAATAAAATTGAAAGGTTTGCGTTCTGGAGAGCATTTCCTTCTCTGCCTCTGCTTTTGGAATATTTTTTGAAGTGTGTATGTCTGAAAAGCCAACAGTTGTCCTCCATATCAGTGCCATATGCAGAAAAGGTATTAAATCCCATTTTCTGCTGACAGAATTCAATGATCCTGTTAGCCCATTTTTCCACAGAAATAGGAGAGCTCATGATCCTCTCTGTTCATTGTATTTGCTAATTCCTTTTCAGTTCTAGCTTTCCAGGATGAAATCCATCCAATTTATTTGCTCAGATCCAACACACCACATGCTCTAGGTGCCCCTGTTTGCCTGTTCTCACCATAATGTATCAGCCCACCAAACCTTATGTGCATTTTATGTTTATATTTGTTTCTTGATGCAGATAAAGCATCAGGCCAGCAGCTGATTTTGACAGAACAACACAGAACACCTCTTTACTTTATAATGGTTTTCCAATGGGAGCTACCTTTTGAGCTCTGTCAGTTACCTAGTTGTTGGTCAGTTTTGTACACACTAATTTTGTGTTGATGTTCTGTACCAAGACTTAGTTTTTGAAGGTAACTATTTTCTCTCCTTCACAGCAACAAACAACCCTTTCTGTCCCTCCTTCCTCTGTCCTCATCTTGCTCTTTTCAGCCTCTTGCAGCCAGTATTTGTATGGCCCAGATGGCAGCCCTTATCTGCAGAGAAGGCGGTAAGGAGCAAGGCTGGGAAGGGAGCAGACAGCAATGTATTTCAGCCTCAGATCCTGAATCCATATTAAAAGCATATGGGAAATATGAAAAAGGTAATATCCCATCTGTTTTTAATAGGGGACATGGGATTTGATGTTTGGCAACCTTATTGTGTACTCTCTGGATATTGCATAATATTATTTTTTGATGTTGTGCACTATTGAGCCTTACCCAAGTATAAGCATATTCCATCTATGCAAGAAAGAAATTGGATTTGTCTAAGACTTACTTTCTCTAATTAATACCATATCCTCTGACATTTACACTGACCCCTGTACCATCCTGATGTCTGTTGGCTGCTAGTGATACAAACTACTATTCACATGCTGAACTTTTCTACTAGGCACTGTGTGGCTTATGGTAGTGAAGCACCCACAGTAAGGACACTGGTCTGTGACCATAGGAATCTTTGTTTTGTTTTCTTATTTGGTTTTGGGTTTTTTTTTTTGTTGTTTTTTTCTTTTTGAAGTTGTGTTCTATTAAACACAGTGGGAATTTATTATTTGCAAGATTACATCTGAAATTGAGGCCAAACTCTGAAGATATACAATATTTTTTATCAGCAGAACTAACATCACTGTTATCAGTGGGAGTAATTATGTTGCAATATAGGATACTACAAAGTGGGACAGCAAAAAGATGTAGGAAGTTTTACTTCCTGTGATAGGAAATGTTATCCTGTCTTTATGCCACCCCAAGACATGCCGTAAACTATAGAGTGTGACAGGTACAGGACCCATCAATCTGTGTGTCCATTATTGATGGTCAGAACAAGAAGAGCAACAATAGGTACACTGTGGGAAAGGAACAAAGTCTAGGTTTTTTAGAGTAAGTTCACCAGAACCCTATTAAATGCCTATCAGTTCCTGAGTGCACCAGTGTAACCCTACAGGGATCACCTAAAGGAGAGGACTACCCTCTTCTGTGTGCCAGGGAAGAAACCTTGCGGCTGCCTTTTTTCATGCACAAATGACATCTTCTCCATGCTGGGGACTGCTCTAACAGCTGGGGTTTGCCTTCCCATCTGTGCATGCTCTGTGAAACCAGCCTGAGAAGCGAGGATCAGGACAGGTGTCTAGGAAGAAGGCTATTTTATTACAGGGACAAAGGCAGTGCTAGCTTGAAGCCAGAGATTCACTGTCTCAGTAGGGGAAGACCTGGGACATATATTCAAGAGAATACTAACATCACCAGATCATAGGACCAGCTCAGAGCTCATCCACCCTCAGCTGCTTGGGCTCCTCTGCGGTGTTATTTATTGCTCCCCATCAGTCATAGCTTTTCTGGAATTACTCATGGCTGACATTTCTGATGCAATAAGGCCACAGATAACTTGTGAAATGAAATCAGGGTTTTCCTGTTGGGACATGTAGTATCCCCACTGTCTATCCGTCTCTCTTTAGGAAGTATATGTTAGCACAGGCAAGGATAATGGGCCTGGGATTACAAGTCAGGCTAAGTATTCCTGTGTATTTTTTTGTGGAAGGAAAAAAGAAATATTTTCAACCCTGAGTTGTGCAAAATCCCATCAGGCTGTCAGATATACACAGAACCTGCACTCCTTCTGGGCCAGTCTCCCTGCGGTTTCAGACTAGTGGTTCCTCTTGCATCAAGACAACAACAAAAAGATCTTTGATCAGCAGAGATTGGGTGTTCATCTTTGCAGCCCAGGACAGTGAGGCTGAAGGGAGCCTTGGAAACCTTGCTGTGGTTGGGTAGCTAGGCATTAAGTCTGTATATCACATTGCCAAGCCTTTAAAAAAAATAACTTGTCTGTTACGATTTGAAATGTTTTTTTACATGATTTTAATTTAACTCCTTTGTTAGGGTCACTTCAAGCATGGCTCATTGGTTTGTCAAGGAAAGACAGAGGTGATTGCTTTGACTGCTATAGTCTTGCACAGCTGGAAAATCAGAGACATGACTATTGCATAGATTTATCTTCCTGCAAATGTCTGTGTATTAATATATACTGCAGTGTATTTACAGATAGAAACCTCTATGTAGATCTGCAGCCCTCTGTTTTGCAAAGTTCGCCTAATATGAAATACAGATATAAAAGTGAAAGAACAAGAGAACACAACAGCGAATGTACTGTGTGTGTTTGTGTGGTTGCTTTTATACAAAATCAGAAATATAAAGCTGGCAGTCATTCAGAAACCATTTAGCCCATATCCCCACACTAGAGCAGGGTACTTTGCTGCTTCTTGATGGACCTTTAACGTGCTACAAACTAAAATTTGCAGGCATTAATCTTTCTTTATGAAGAGTTAGGTTTGGGGTAGCATGTGAAAAACAGTGTGTGTGCAGGAAATAATGGTGTTTGAGACTCACAGCAAGCAAAAAAAAGTGAAGCAAATCATCAAAGAACTGCTCATTCCAGCAGCAATACCCATGCAGAGGACTAAATGAGAAATTACTACTAATTCGCTATGTCACACGAGATACACACAGGCAGGCAGGGTTAGAAGTCCAAACTAGATTCATTCTGACACATCCTAACCCCAGAGTGCTTGGGTTTGGTAACCTTCATGCAGGTTTCAGGCAGGCTGCTGTATGGAATTGCACAGGGTTTTAAAAAAAGACATTTTTTTTTAAAAATGACATTTTTTTTTTTTCCTGTGTAGGGATCTAACTTTTCCTCCAGTGGGTAGGCAAAGGCAGGATGCTAAAAATCGTGACCTCAGAGCTGCAGCTATTGCACCACTTGAGGCTCTATTAAGGTTTTATCTGCCACACAGCCCTCAGGTAAAGATGTGGAAAAGGTGATACTCAGGAGCTTAAACTGTAAGCTTAAAATCTCCTTAAAATTAAGGTTACGTAATTTTAAGTCAGTAGTTCATAGGGACACTATAGAGACTACATTCTTGCGTAGCATGTGCCACTCTGATTTTTGATGTACAAAAAAGACAAACAGTTCAAATAGATACCGGGAAGGACATTTAAGATGATCAAGGAAAAGGAGTTTGTTTTAACATGTAAGGAATAAAAAAGATTGGTTTGTTTAACTTGACAAAGTAAGGCTAAGGAAAGATATCACTCTATCTGTGAAAATTTGTTGGAAAAGTAAATACCAGAGAAGAAGCTCTAGACACTAATGGACAATGACAACACAGGAACAAATGGGTGCAAAGTATCAAAAGGTAAATTTGCATTTAAAAATAAAAGGTTCCTCCTCAGATAATAAACCGGAAGAACCTGTCAACAGAACTGGAAGATGACCATTTCCAATTCAACACAACTCTGTTTTCCCAACTATTTTGCCCTACTTGGCCAAGCAATATTGTGAACTTTTTTGGTTTATTTTTTAAATAGTTTGGGAAAAGCTGACAGCCATTTTGGGCCAACATCTCATTTAGCAGTCTAGTAAAACTGTGGAAAAATACATATGAACAAATTTACAGTGAAACCTACAAGGTTTTAATCAGAGGAATGGGATGCTGTAGTGAGATATTTATAGGAGCGATGGGATAAGAAACTTCATCAGAACAAAGTGGAAGCTAATACATGTATAAACAGTGTTATGTCATATAAAACTGTGTGATCATATTTCACTCTAAGAATCAAGACCAACGTCGCTATTTTGTTCGCAATTCATAAATTTCAAACTGGGAAACTGGGAAGTTGTGGGATCTGTCAACAAGAGGTAGATGGTCATCAAGAACTCAGAGACTCAGACAGGTCTTTCCTTGCAAGTTTTTAAACAAAACTCCAAAATACCCTTCTAGACAACAGCCATGGAGCTTCATGTTGCCACCGCAAATTAGATAATAATAGTTTTTCACCACTGCTCTCCTGGACCCGAACGCTTCTGGCAGTGTAGGAGTTAAAGGGTCTATCACTGACTACCAATCCCCCAAGCTACATTCCCCCTCGGAGCTTTATTTTTGAACTACATTTCTGTTAGTATCTACTGTACGTGGTAAACCTATTTAAAAATTTGCCAATCCCACTCAAGGGTGAATTACAAGGTTCAGGCAATTAGAAGCCCTACCGCAGCTTGCTGGTGATGGACTTCCAAAAACCAGCTGGTTCCTCTGCAGGAAGGAAGCAGAAGGTAGGAAAAATGAAAGGAGAGCAGGAGAGCACAGAGGAGGAAGATAAAGAGGGTAGGAGGGACTCGGGAAAAAGAGTGCAGGACTTTCCAGGTCTCTATGGGAGGAAGGAGGCATATATTGCCATATACTCCCCACACAAGTGTGGGTTTTTGCAGCTGAGTAATTTGTGTTATTAAATTTAAATCTCAGCTAAAAATGAAGGGGATCAGCTCAAGAGGAGCTTTTCTCAACTGTTTCCCCAGAAGTTACAGATGTTTGAGTGTCCCCATCATCTTTCTCAGGGACTAGAAAGAGATCTGGTCCCAGTCCTGGTACCCCAGTGCTGTCAAACAAAACCTGCCTTGCTCATGTCACATATGGATCCACTTTCTCCCTCAACAATTAACAGGACCTGTGGTAAGGCAATGATTTATGTGATGTGCACACAGCAGAGAGGAACTGCCAGACATGTCTCTGAGGGATCGATCCTTTCCCCAATCTGCCTTATTTAACATGTGAGTGGTGTCACCTCTATCAGCAGGGCTTGGCTGGCGTGACATTCGAGTGAGTGACAGCCACGTTGGCTCCCAGGTCAGCCTGCTTTTCTGTTGCATCGTGCCCTGGACTGCTGCTGTCTGTTGGATGGGAAACGGAGAAAAATTCTTCCGCATGCTTTGTAAGCAGGAATCTGGCGAGCAAAGGGTTAAATGGCATTGGGTGCTGGGTCTTTGTGGGCATGTGTGCGCATATATATATATATGTATACGTGTATATATATGTGTGTATATATATATACACACGCACCTTGGTTTGGCTGCAGGACCTCACGCCCGCAGGCCACAGTCACATTATCATCTGGAAATTGGATAACGACAGCACAATGACAAATCCAGGTTGCTTGCAATAAGGTGCTAATCCCTTTGCTTTAATATCGGAGCAGCGTGTAATGATGTTTGGACATCACTCCAGTTTACTGACGACCCCACTGGGGCCAGCAATAGAAGCGTACAACTGTCTAACAAGCCATCAGGTGACCGCCGTCGTCAAAGCAACAGAGGATGCAATCTAATCTTCCCTCCATCCCTTCCAGCTCCCAATAAGGACCAGATTATAGAAGTGGCCCATCAATGCTTGGTAACTCGAATCAATTAACGTTAATTCGCACAATGCTATGATGTATTGTGATCACTTTCATTTCGGAGAAGGGGGAAGAAATTGCTATAATTCACCTAAAATGAGGTTGTCTATGGTGCTGAGGTATTAATTGGGTGTCCATATTAAATGGAAAAGGAGCACGGTAGTGAAGGAAAAGTGGATGAGTGACTCTCTTGGCTGCTATTGACCTATCAGAAGAAGACAGTGCCCTTTTCCTTTTCTTTTATCTATTACAGTTTTCCCTATTGCGTGTCAAGTTGATGTATTATAAAAAATTCATTTGGTGACCTTTCACCCCCCTAGCAGATTAAACAATTTCACTTGGATGGCATCATTAACAGGGCCTTGCATTTAATGATGATTTCTCTAAAAGGCCACGGAGATTCGATTTTAAGCTAACAGATTTATTGCAGTATTATAACATATCGTAAAAAACTGTACCACCTACGGTCTGGTTTTAGGATAGAAACTGTTTAAGAGTTTATGTGGAGCTTAAAGTGGTATTACCTTGGGATACGCAGCAGCAGCAAGGCTGTGACCTCTGGCGGGATGCTGTTTACATTTAATAAAAGACGTTTCTCCGATAGTAAACTTCAGGAGTGTGTTATGGAGGAAGCCTGGCTTAGCTCTTCGCCACTAGCAGGTGGCTTTGTAAGTAGGGGTATTTCCACTCATCTACAGCAATTAATGGGAGTCACTAATGAACTTGGAGGTTGTTTCTCTCCTATCTGATGCATCGGCTCTGTCCCTCTCCTTCTAAAGGCTCCTGGTGATGCCACCTCACCCTTGAATGGATCCATTAAGTCCCTCCAGTCTCCCTGTTTTTCTTTTTTTAAGGTGTCTTATCACTCCAGACCACAAGAATCTGGACTCCACCAGCTGCAACCACCAGACAGCTGCTTGCCTTCAGCTTTTGGTGTCACTGGATTTGAAAATTGCTAAACGAAGGTTGTCTGAGCAGGAGGAGAAATCTGGCCTTATGGGGAGACATGTCTGTGTGTTCCTGGACAGCTGTGTTCTACGACTGCATTTAGTGATGTGTAAAATGGTGGGAAAAAATCCTGAAAGCTAGATTGGGAGCCATTTGGAGCTTGGACAGTCTCTAGCAAATGGAGAAATGGAGATCTAATGGTGGTAGTGCCTCCAATACCTAATGTCAGAAGAAGTTAGTCAAAAAAACTGGGTATTTTAATTAATACGTACTCCAAGAGAATATGCATTGGACCTCTTTTTCAGAACATTTTCAGTCTAACCAGCTTATCTGATGCTTTCAACAGCCACAGCTTCTAACTAAAGGATCTTTGCTATATGAAAGGAATGATTAGATAAAGAAGCATACTCCTCTTGTCCAGCCTTGCTCACAGAGGCAATTCAATTACTTGTTTCTTATCCCTGTTCACCATCAATCTAGGCCCCCTTGCTACTTCTTTAGATGTTCTCTTGTTAGCTTTCTGCCATCACAACATCTGACCTCCAGGACAGTGGACACGTGTCTTTGTTCAAAGCTCCCTGCAGGTGCTGGCTAAAATATTAATTTAGGTGCCTAGGTTTTTGGATGTTGGTCTTATTGACTCAACCTACATAAAAGAAGGGAGACATCAGTAATGTCCGACGTCATGGGTCCTGTTCAAGTCCGTTAGTCTAGACCTCATAAGGAGATATGATCAGTATTATATATTTATTTTTTCTCTGTTGTCAAGGAAAGCTGAAGCCTGCTTTCCACTGGAGTTTATTTCCTCTAGCTTTGATTTCTCTGTATTCCATGGGAAAACATGGGCATCAGTGGACATAAAAGTAAACATTTGGATAGCCCTTTTGCCTAAAGTATGAATGATCTCCAACTCCTCACCATCTTCTGGATGCTTGTGTCTCGCTTTTGCTGTCTCTATTACATAACAATAAGATCTGCAGGGGGAGACAAAGCTCTGAACAGTGCAGCTGAGAGGGCACGGGTACCTGGTGTCTGGCTAACCTCATCACCACATGAAGTGATAACGCACTTCTCACCCAAAGATACTAAAATCCTGACAGCCCTTCTAGTGAATTTGCACCTACTTTGCCTTACACAAGTCCTCAGCTTGCCAATCTCTTGTCTTCACTACAGCATATTCTTTCTTGTAGCCTGCCTTCGCTTCACCAGCAATCACCACCTTCTCAAGAACAACAAAAAAAATCTCTTTGGCTTCACCATGATGCATTTTGACATAGTATTCATTCCTCAAATTCTTCTCAGTCTCTTTCCCCTTCCAAGGACATACTGGCGCTGCAACGTTAACATTGAAGATATATCCAGACAACTTCACTTTGTTTCATTGTCTATGTTTATTATGAAATTAAATATGCCAGGGACCATTCTCTGGCACCAAGGCCAGCTGATATGGATCAGCCTACATCCATAAAATTAAATTCTGCCACACACCATTTCAAGGTGGCTTCATCCAAACTGCCAAGTGACAATGTTCTCTGACTGTATTAGCTCCCAGACTATTTGAGAGTTGTCCTGGACTTTACTATTTAGCCTGAACCACAGCTTGTGATGGACTGACAGTTAAAGAGTAGAGGTGATCAAATTTCAGTACCGAGGTTTGTTATTTCTAATATAGATGCAAGTTTTCCAATATAGATGCATCCATCGACTTTAATGGACTCTTGACCTAGGCTCTGCATCTGATCTCTTTCTCCTTGAAGTCAACTGATAATAATAGCTATTATTATTATTGTTATTGTTATTATTATTATTGTTATTATTATTATTATAGTTATTATTGTAGTTATAATTAAAATGACAAGCTCTGCTTGATTTCAAGGAGACTTCCTTCCCTCTACCCAAATCTCTCCACCTAGTTTCTGAATCATGCCTTAATACCCGCAGTGGACCCTCTACTTTCCACAACCTCTAATTTCCTTGCTACTAAAGAACCGACATCTGCTCTCCTGCAGAGTCTCAGCATGGTCTGCAGACATGTGTTAGCACTGATGGTTAAAGGATCTGGGATCCTGACCCTGGTGTGCCGGCCAACCAAGGTATCACGAACAGTGCCTGCTTGCCCGCTGTGCCCATGGTTAGAAGAGCTGCAAAGCACTGAGCAACTGAGCTGCTCCCCATTGAGCACTGCCAGCAGGGAATTGCAAACCAGCCTGCTCCTTCCCAGCATGAAACTTCAGGGTAGCAATACAACAGCATGCTTTTCTTGCCATTCCTCGCTCCAGCCCTTGCTAGGCTACAGGCACGCCTGTCCGTCCCCGCCTCCCAGCTGCAAAGCTGCGCCAGGAAAGCCGAATCTCCTTCCAGCACAAATCACCAGGGCAGCAGCAGGCTGCTCCTCTCTCCTCCTCCTCCACACTGGCACTCACTTGCAAGAACATAACTCGCCATGGGCAGGGCTGCATCCCAAGGCAGGGGCTCCCTCACAGCAAGAGTCAGGTTGGACCGTGTGGGATGTAAGCACCGTGTTCTGTGATGTGTTAGCTGGATTCAGATTACCTGTAAACAGATATTAATTTTTAACCGTGCATTTGTATTTTTCTTTTGCTTTGTTTTCTTTGCCGTTACTCACCCTAGGGAGTGGGAGCTACTTCCTACAACCGCATTTTGCAACAGCCTTCCTTTAAGTGTGAGATGAGCACAGTTCTACCGTGTAGGGCCTGGGGTGTGGAGTCAGGGCATTTCACGCCAACATTTTTTCTGTTTGTTGGCAGTTTTGAAGAAGGTGGAGAGAGAGAAAAAAAAAATGTCTTTGGGCTTACAGAAGCCATGCCAAGACTCACCTAAACTTGTCTGGACTCAGCTGGAGCCAGGGAGCTCACAGAAAATGCAGATCTCTGCCATGAAAACAGGACTGATTCGGTGTATTGTTCCTGCAGTGAGTTTCAGTCACAGTGCTGAATCCACATTTATGGAAGGAGGTGGATAAGAGCATTGATGAATGCACTGGTGCCTTTGACATGAATTTCAAACATGACACTGCCTTTCAGACTTTCCCACTCACAAAAAAGAAAAAGAACCAAGATAAGAATGGAAACTTAAATCCTTGAGCTAGCTCTTGAGACTAGAAGTATCGTTAAACCCTTAGTTGATCAGCTGCAGTATAAACCGTTTCAGGTTTGTAATGCATAGTAACACCCAGGGAAAAAAAAAAAAAAAACAACCAACCAACAAACCATCAAAACCCCAAAATAAAAAACTGAGTTAAACCAAAGGAAACTTATGCTCCATTTATTTTCCGTTTGCAAATACCTTTAAGCAAACACTAGAGATTAATGAATAGCTTTTCTACTTTATTTCATGACAATACCAAACCCCCAGCCGCTTCAATGCAATTGCAGATTAGAGGGTTTATATATATATATATATATATATATATATATATATAAAATTATATATATATATGAGATACTAAATGACACAAAGCACCGGGAGAGGTAATGAAATGATAGAGGCTCAGAATAAAGTGTTGATTCTTTATTCAAATGCAAAAGCCTTCTCCTGGGATGCTCTAATTTAAATTTCCGTCTTGGAAAATTTCAGTCTTTCAATGGGGTGTGTGTATATTGCTATATTTCTGTATGCAGACTTCATAGATAATGAAGAGTAAGAACACAGGTATGGCAGGATAAAGAAAAGCAGTAAAGCCCTGTAAGTGCTGTGCTTCTGTAAAGGAACTGAAACTTTGTTTTTAGAGGAGCTCAGAGATGTTCTTTGGAAATCTTTCTGCTGGACAGGGAGCATTTGCAGCCTCCACCGATATCAGTGCACTGCAATGAAGACTGCAGGGTCAAGGCATTGGGTTTCTGAATCCATAAAATCCCTCTCTCTGCCACAACCTTCCAATGTGATAACAGGGATATAATTTATTTTGTTATTTTCTCACTTTTCTATCTGTAAACTGGGGATTGAAACAGAAGGATCTTTTTTTTTTTTTTTTTTTTTTATTTTAGTAGGGAGGACCATGGCACTTCAGACCCCTGGGACTCCTGAAGATGCCTGCCACTAGCCCAGTGAGGAGAAAGGGCACCAAC
>VZTL01029284.1:0-15093 GCA_013400535.1 Scopus umbretta
CTGAAACCAGGACAATGGTGTAACTTTCATTAATTTAATTTTTTTTTCCTCATTGATATTCAGGACATTTTGGTAACTGGGCCATTCCTTCCCTGTGCACACCTGAAAACAGAAGTGATAAAATGACAGGTTGAACTTAAACCACAACAAGTATAAGGGTAAAATTTGCAGGCTAGAAATAAAAGGATAGGATTGATAATGATCTAATAAGAAGTCTCAGCCACCTTTATGTGATCTATCCATATGCTCAAACACATTTGGGTTTTTTTGGGGTGGTGGTGGGGGTTATTTTAGTTAAAAGATTCAGGGAATAAGATTTCTCCATGCAGTTTTATTCATGAGCAGCTCTTCATTTGCTGTCTGACTTTCAAACTATGCTGGGCAGATTTTCTTAAACTCACAGGTTGCATAGTATTTCCTGATGGGATGGGTGTAACTCCCTCAGATGAGTTTCTAAGGGGGAATTCTCACATTGATAACTGAGGTTACCCCTTAAAATATCCTTTTCCAAAAAAATATTGCTGACTCCAAACTTGTCCATTGGAATATTTCTAAGGAAGTTAACAATATATGTCCAGAAACATAAATGAAACACAGTGTGTTGGATTGGATGTTTTCAGAAAACATTTACAATAGCTGCTCTCCATTGCTTGTGGTGGTCTAATGTTTACCTGATGATGTTGCTTTTGGGAAGACAATAAAGCCAAGGCTCTTCATAAAGTGGAGGTTTCCCTTGTAGATTAGCTTAGTGCTTATGCATGGGCACGTGCTTCAGTTCTGGTACTTCTCACATTGCTTAAGCCAAAACTTACAGTAAATAACCCAGAGCTCCTTTCCCTGCTGTGTGACTACCCTGAACTGAAAGCCACTCTGGATCCAGCATTGTTGAGAATGTGAAGCACCCTCCCAAATAATCCCCAAATGTCAGCCCTCTGTAACCATTTCAGGACAGACACTCACATAAATGGCATAATCTGTTTTGAGATTAGGCATTAAACCCCACCCTTTCTACAGTAAAAAAATCACAAGTTCCGTGATCTACAGGAAGCTTCTTGATGTAGGCTAGGGCTACCATTTGGGGCAGAGATCTCAACGACAGAAGTTCTGTCTGTAAAAAAGAAAAAGGATGAAAAAGTAAAGGTCATATCTCTAAAGTATTGTGATCTGTGCAATTGGACGTGCTTTACTAAAGGGGTTGAAGAGAATCATTAAGTTCATAGAATCATAGAATCATAGAATGCTTTGGGTTGGAAGGGACCTTTAGAGGTCATCTAGCCCAACCCCCCTGCAGTGAGCAGGGACATCTTCAACTAGATCAGGTTGCTCAGAGCCTCATCCAACCTGACCTTGAATGTTTCTAGGGATGGGGTCTCCACTACCAGAAGTTCAGCTGCTTGCTTTTATTATTTTCCATTAAAATAGTAGAAGAGAAAGATAATGGGAAACTCTGCTAGCTGTACATTTACAAAATGTTTGCAGTTAGCTTTGTGTCTCCCATGCATTGATTCTGTAAAATCCTATTTCCAAATTTGTTTAAAACTTCATACCTTAAAATAAGAAGTACTGGTCAATTCAAGTATCTGACAAATAGCACAGATTCCTATTCCCATTAAAAGTCACCCAGCTGGAATAAAAATGCCCCACTGCTTGCCAAATCAACACCATCACAGAGAAGTAAAATTGGAACTGAATACTCTCACAGGCACAATGAAACTCTTCTGAAATGCTCCCTGTTCACAGCAAGCTGGGTAAAAGTTACTTAGGTCTTAGCAGTCAGTGTTGAATTTTCTGCTTCCAAGGTTGTTTTTTCACTCCCTGCTTCCTTCCCTTGGAGGTTTGTCTAACGCATTTCTCTGCTTGGGTACATCATATAAAATCACACAATTCCTTAATAAGGAATTATTTTCTTGCTACTAAGAAACTGCACTTGACATTAGGGCAACCAGTCATCAAATGCTAAGCCATGGCATTGTGATTTATGGATCCCATAGGCTGTAATCAACTTGTTGCACATGGTAGCACTGGAATGCTGCCCCTTTTTAGAAGTAATAACTTCACCCATGGAAAGTCATTATGTCTATGGCAGCTCAGAGGTAGAAACTGGGAGGTCAAAGATTATTGGAAAGACACCTCCAGAAAAGGTCTCCACATTTTCTTTCCCTTGAAAATGTTTTTGAAAGCCCATAAAATTGTGTGGCTTTTGCCAAATGACCTGTGAAATAACCATCCACAGCTGTGGTTTTAAGAAACATTACGTACCACTGCTGGCACTCACATTGATCTGATGAAATCTTTTTAATGTGAAATCATCAAGCCTTTGAAAAGATGAACCCTTGCATCATGAAAGAGCATGACACACATTTCGGAGGAACAAAGGATCCCTGCCATCAACAGCAGCAACTGTTGAAAATAAGGAATATAGAATAGATTTCTGGGAATGTATCTGAAATTGCAGACGATCTGCTTTGGGGATTACTCTGGCATAGCAATAGAAAGTCACATGCACAATACATAATCTTTCTTGCTGGAAGAAACTCTGTATAGAAACTCTGATCTAATTTATTCTGTGGAGAGGACCAAATTACACTTTAAATTGTGGCTTGGTAGATTCTGATGTCTATTTAGGACTCATTTATACCCCTTTTTGTATCAGAAGCTCAAGATGTGAATGAAAGCTTTATACAAATAGCAAGGCTGAATTGTAGAGGCTGTTTACTTACTAAACCGTATTGAACCTCTTTTTTGTTTGTAGTTTTCCTAATCAGCAGTAACGTGTTACAGGCTCCATGGTTGTTTCTTTGATGAAACCAATGCCATTGTCTGACACTGATCAGCTACATCAATGATAAAGGTAAATGTTTGACATCTTGTTGTCCAAGGTTCATGTTACCAGCTTGAAGACATGAGCAGAAAAATGGAGGAAGTTCAACTGATCTCCTGGCCCCAGCTTATTTTTTGTTTGCCTCAAGAAAATTACCTTCGTGAACATCTTTTGTTCTTTTAAACTCTTCCAAAGCATGGACTGTGAGATTCTGCAGTGCATTAAATGTGCCTAGCGTGTCACACATAAGCACAGCACATGGTTCTACTTATTAACCTTATTAATAGAAGAGAGTGGAAAGCAAGCCCTGCATACAACACCAACACAGATGGCCACCCTCAGATGAATTCACTGCCAGGCTGTTACCAAGTACCTCACAGCTGTTTGCTCTTGGACTGCACACCTGGGACTTGCTGGCAGTAGTCTGAAGATGCCTTTCTGTTTTCCAGGACTAAAACTGGAAATTGGTAGGTAAGGTTTTCCTATACATGTAATTAACCTGGGAGCTGCCTTTCTTCTGATTTCTTTTTTGCCAGTGTGTTTATCAGCTGGCAGAAAATCTGCTTGCTCACTGTTTGAGAGGTGGTAATGAATGCATTATAAACTCCCCAAACTTAAATAGAGTTCAGAATGGTGGGCTCCTTGTGTGGTGAGACAGCAGAGTGTGAGAAAGACAGAGATGCACGAACGCCAATCTCTTTCCATGTTGCCTGCTTGTGACTTACAGGATCCCAGCCATGAGCTGGGATTCAAAGCAGAGTTTAGAGCTTAATAGGCTAAGAAGGATGACTGGGTCCAGTTTTGTCTCCAGATTGTGGGATGGTAAGTTTGCAAAGGTTTGACTCAGAAGCAGAACACCTTTCTTTTATTTGGAACTTTCCTGAGAGCTGTGAAACAGATAGTGCTTTCCTTTCTGATCCCTGGGGAGCATGTGATAAGGAGCTTAGCCCCATGTGTCTCCCTGTCTCCCAAAGGCAGAGAGGTAACAGCAGGTCTCCTCTCTGACCTACTGCCTCCAAAAGATGATGACTTTATGAACTTTCTCCCGTGCTGTCCTCATTCTAGAGGGCAAATCTTGGAGGCCAGCCCCAGGAGCACAAGGCTCCATGGGATGGTCTTGCTACTTCACAGCAGCTTCTCTGGGAACGAAATAAAGCAGTGTAGCAGGTGTCATTCTGTTGGAGTATCCATGGTAAGCCCAGACTATTTTGAAGCAAACATAGAGAAAGCCTTAGTGATTGCTACAGCATAGTCACATGGTGGTTGTAATGCTTTCTCCATGCTTCTAGTTTGATGACAGTGAGTTTTGGATACACACCAATAATTTCCGGTACTTGCAAGCTGTCTACCAAAGCAAGTTTACATATCAGCTCAGCTGGATTCAGTTGCCTCTGAAGCAGAAATCCTGTGTAGCCCTCACTAGTTGCTGCAGCAAAGTGATTGCAAGCAAAATCTGGATAAAATTTTTTGAATCTACTTTTCCTTTGACTGGGCCCTACATTCATTTAAAGGCATGTTATCTTGTTGGAAAGATATTGATGGATGCTCTCTCCTGGTACTTTTCTCTTGTATTTTGATTTCTCTCACCTCTTAAATTGGTATCACTTCTAGGTGGCTAGTCCTGGGAACTGCTTAAACACAGGAATACTCCTACCTAAACACACGTGTGATTAAATAATGACCAACAATCTAAATTAGGTTGTTTGGCTTCTAAAAGTGTCCAGGGCTCACAGTTTCAGGCGTGAAGACAAAACTATTTCACTTCAGCTACTGATCTTCCCTCTGTTGACCATCCTGGAGCTCTTTGGGAATCATCAAATTCAGCCAGGACTGAGCCTCTCTCTTTTGCAGAGAAATCTCCATTAGTAGCTTTGGCAGTATTTGCATGCACGTTGCCATTGTAGCATACCCACTGCTGTCACTGGGATCTTGGCCAGGCTGGGCAGCACAGAATAGAGTCCTTTGTGGTGGTAGTTGTGGTGGCAGCTTAGGAAATCACCGCCTCTCTGAAGAACTGGTTGCAGACCTAGAGTCTGGCCCTTCCTCTGGGAGCTTTGGGCCATGCTCAGATTCCCATCGTAGCACCTTGCCCTGTGCTGTGGGGATGTAAAAAGCATTGAAGGTTTTAGCCCTGATGAGGATGGGTTTTGAAAGATGTTTTGTTGATACCAATGTCAATAGGGAAATAGCTGCTGCCATCCTGGTTTTTCACCGGTCATGGGTTAAACTGCTGGTGATTTGTATTCTCCCTCCCAAGCCAACTCTCTATCACTTCATAAGGTCAGTAATAGAGAGGCAAGTGAAGGACACTTCATGCAAATCACCATATTTGTCCTTAGATGAATCTGTGCTCTGTACTGGCCCACCTTATTCTGAGAGCTTGTTATTTTGTAATATACTTTAATAAGACTGGGAGTCTGCATGTGGCATCTCCCCCAGTCCCTCACTGTGTTTTGAGTGCAGGGCTGCCCTCCTCCTCTGAGGACTTGGCAGGTCATGCTGTGGTACCCTCACCAAGCAGTGGGGATACTCCCTTGGTAGAAGAGTCCTGGTCGAGGTACTGCTTGTGCCTTCATCTACTGTCAGCTGAAAGCAAAATGACAGTTTATTTCTATTTGGAAAGTGCTTTGAGAGGCACTCAAAGTTGTATAGAAAATCAAACTGCTCGTTGCCATCAAGCAGCACACCCAATTTAATTGAAACTTTGCTGGATTATTACCAGGAAGACTGGCCAAATTATCAAATTCCTGGTTCGTGGGAAATTCTGACATTTGGTTTTGTTCTGATTTGGAATGAAACCAGTTATTTCGAAATTACCCACAAAAGAGAATTTTATAGGGAAAAAATAGGAATAGGAAACAATGACGCATGGTATTTCCAAAACAAAATATGCTCCCCAGGATGTGCTTCTTTCCAGCATTGCTGCTGCCTCTTATGGAGTGGCATGTCAAGCCAAGGCTGGGGCTGGGAGCTTACAGTTTGGGACTGTTGACTTCATTCAGGTCTCCCAGCACTACCAGGCTCCCAGTTCAGTGGCAGCAAGCCTATGATCCCTGTGTCCCAAGCAGCCCACCAGGCTAGCTGGTAGGAAGCCAGGCAGTTTTCCAGGGGAAAACTACCTGTGGTTTGCTGTCGGTTCCTTGAAACAGATATATTTTAACATGAAACTTTCTGGCTCTGACGAATCGGTGTTTTCCGGTGGAATGACATGTCATCAGAAATCTCATGCCGGGCTCTAATTGCCACTTTGACAACCAAAATCTTTATTGACCAGAGTCCTGTAACTTCCTGGCAGTCACCCAATATCCTGAGCAGAAAAACAACCAACCAACCAAACAAACATATTTTGTTTTGTACTCAATAACTGTGAAATTTGCAGAGCTGTTTCTGGGCCAGCACGTTATGAAGAAAGTTCCTGCCTTCGGGGCAGTAGTGCTGTGGACACATATGATGCCTCCATTTCAATCTTACCACTGCTGCATTAGCTTACAGCTGCCTAAGAAGCATCGCGTTCCTACCTCTAGGGAGAAGACAATGGCCTCATTGCCCACTGAGGCACGTTGTCCAGGTCTAATTAGAAACAGGAACTTGCTCACTAGAGCACTATTTATTCTTCTTCTTACAGCCTGAGATTTCAATAGTCTTTTTCATTGTTTTTATTATTATAATAGAGAAGGCTGTTTATTACGTTTTCTACTATATGAGTGTTTGTATACACAGAAACTTCCCGCTCCCAATGAAACGGAGCCTCCTAAAACAATAATAAAAATAATAACATCGCTCAAGAGTGAAATAATTGTGGCTAGAATCATACTTCAGTGAAAACGTTCCCCCCTTCTGAATGTGCCACCAGAGACTTTATGTGGTATGACAATGGCCTCTCAGTCTCCATGACAGGGAGATGACTTCTCTCCTTAGGCAGCAGAGTGCCTGGGCCCTTGCTGGGACTGCTCTTGGATGGATTCTCTCCTCTGAGAGCTGATTTTCTCCCTTGCTCTAAGCTCATCTCTATTTTGGGCAGCAGTGGGTGTGGGCTGGCATGGCGGAGGCAGGCTAGTGGCAGTCATGGCTGGGTCCCCCTGCTCAGACTCCCAGGGCTCTGAAGACCGGTGGTGCTGCAGAAGGAACACTGAATGGGAAGGACTACAGAGAGAGTCGTATGGGTACAAACCCAGATTTTGTTTCCAGAAACATAAAGTTTTTCCTCCTGATTTTTATCAGGGACCTAGAAACATGAACACTTAGAAATTTGGGAGCAACTGATAACCTTTTCCTTCACCCAGATTTTGCTCTTCCAGTTTCCTTGCTTTCTTCCTTGATTTCCAGATTAAAAACTGACTTCACTCTCAAATCTGAAACAATCCATCTCCAGGTCTGAGCTCACTGGATGAAACTTGCATCTCAGGAGAACATCTCAATCTTTTGCTAATACATCTAATGCCAGTTTTCTGTTCCAGAAATGGCATCTGACAAGACTCCTTTCTAAACCTGTTCTTAAGAGTTGCAAATGCTCAGGGCTGACAACCACTTGCTAGATACAGGTCAGTACTGAAACCAGCTTACAACCACATTATTTTCCAAGGAGCTCATCGAGACAAGAACAAAAGAAGCAAAGTTCTTCTTAGAGTTCCCAGCAGTAGACTCAGCATTTTGGCAAGAATATGTATAGACCACAGTAGCACAATGTAGCAGTGTGTGAGGGTGGATTTGTTACTGGAATTAGTCTAATCACAGTCATAAAAGTGATCAAGTCATTCTGCTTTGTAGTCATTCTGCTTCCAGTACCCCAATGTCTCTCACACATCTATAACATAGCTCAGTGTTCAGGGAGGTGTTGCTTCATCTAACCAACTTTTGTGTGGGTATGGGGTGAAGTGACAATGCAGCTCCACTACTCCTATGCATCCTCTGGAGTACCTGTTTCTCCATTGGGAAGGCATCTGATTTGTGCTTCTCTGTGACAGAAGAGATCCTTTGCTTGCTTTCTTTGTTCCTGCAAGGACTAGACCCAAACCAAGTCTCACTGAAGCCAACTCCTGCTATTTTATCTTGAGGGCACTTTCCAGCAGCAGCTTCATCATCTTGGCATGGGTATGTACAGCTTATGGGACCATAACCGGTCTCTGGGCATAAAGGCACAGAGCTTTACTCTTCTGGGCACCGATGGAGTCAAGAGACTGAATGAACCATGGTTGTATCCCAGTCTGGAGATAATTTCTGTTACATTTGGTTTTGATGCTTAGTTAGGAAGATGTGCTGCTGGTGAGAGACTTTCCAGACTACAGTAAAGTTTCATTTTTCTTTCATCCTCTGCTTATGTTCTGAGTGGCCTCTCAACTGTGCAATGGGTGTTGGCACAGACGGGCTGATATTCAGAAGGCTAGTGGGCCCTCAACAGCAGCTCTGATAGGGAGCTAAACCCTTCTTGTAAACACTATAAATCCAGGTTTAGAATTTGCCCAATCAAATCCACATTTGGCTAATGCTTTCAAAGGTGGTTTCCTAACTCTGACATGGTGATTACCACATCCACAAAAGCTGAGTAGAAAAAAAACAGGTACCTGAAGGTCCCCTGCAGATCTGTCCTTTACTGCCACGATTCAGTGGCAAAAAAAACCAAAACAAAACCAAAACAAAAAAACCCCAAAACCCAAACAACCAAAAAACCCACTCAAAACCCCCACCAAACCCAAACCCACAATCCTATGGAATAAGGTGCAAAGCTATGGTTATCAATTTGTGTTTAACTTTGAATGTTACTGCAAAACCTGATGAACCAGAAATAACCCTTGAGAAAGGGTTGGTTTGGTTTCATTTAGGATTGCTTAAGATTGTTTAGTATTATAGTCTCTGTCTCTATTTCTGTAGATAAAACTGACAATAACAAGGTTGTCTGGAAACTAGAGTGCCTTCTATATATATATATGCTGGGACTGATATATCTGTGTAATGGCTGACAGTCCTCCCCATTTCTGGACTGGAAGGATGGTGTATGTTAAATCAGCTGTGTGCACTTAGTCGGTTGCATTGTCCAGTGCTGTGTTATTAATCCAGGCCAAAATGTGCTGAAGAGAACCTAAAAACTCCTCTGTATTTAAATGAGCTTTGGGTCGGGGTACACGTGGCAGTTTTCCTGGACATCTCACTAAATAGCTTTCAGAGGACTGTGTGGGAGTGGAGTCTACATTGATATCATTGTCAAAGGTGGATCTGACCTCTGGGACTGCAGGGTCCATCCCCACCAGGTTGTTATAGCCCTCAGTAAAATCCTTCTGAGCCTTGTTTCCCTCCTGTGCCAGGCATGCTGGCATCCAGCCAGGTACAACCACTCATGGCCAGGAAGGGACCTGTGTCTGCCAATAGTGGGGTCCCCACCATATAAAGAGCCTTTGGGCCACACCACCTCTGTGCAGGCTTCCCCATCCAGGAGTTTTAGGTAGCTGTGGAAGGGGGTCTGGCTTCTGTATCTTCTCTTGAATGGGCTCTGAGGGCAATGGGGTTTATGTGGATACAGCTAAAACTGGTCCCCAGTGATCAAAACAAATATTGTGCTCTGCTCTGAAATTATGCTAGTGCCCCATGTGCCATGGGAGATGAAGCTCATGTGTTGGCTTTAAACTAAAGGCTTCTCAGATGGGGTCAATACCTGGTATGGTATGTCAGCTTTATTTAGTTTTCTCTGATAAAACAATCTTTTTTCCTTTTAATCTAGAAAAACCATCCATAATGAGTTTCAGGGTTGTGCTATATGTCTTGGGAAAACAAAACAGCCTTTTAAATCCCTTGTCAGGGATTCACTGACAAGTGCTGAAAGTCTTCGGTTCACTCTATGGAAACAGTCAGACTGATTCCCTGCTCAAAAGTTAATTGGTATAAATGATAGAGGAACCAGCCTATTTCCTCAGCCTTATATTTCTAAATATCTCCTGGAGCCAAATCAAGACACTGCACAATGGGTGTTTAAACATACTTGTCCCTATTTCCCCCCTTGCTAGAAGCAATGTCTGGAATACAGGTTGTAAATCAGGTCCTACAGTGATTGATCCATGTGCCAGCAAGTGATGCGTAAAAATAGCAGTATGGTTGAAAGAACATTAAAAAAAGGGAAAACAGACCATTATTATTTCTCAGCTCAAGGGAAAGAGCAGTTCAATCTGACATGCCAGCCAAGTCTGAGTAACCCTGGCCTGTCTAAAAAGTACAGATAACTGCTTTGGTCTCTCCTCTGCAGAGGAGAAAGGAACCGGCCCCAGTTTCTGGCCTGTGAACCTGGCACCCAGAAGTCTGATTCCTTTCAGGAACTTCCATTGAACCTCTTTGTTTGCTCTAAATCAATTCCTTCTCTGCCTGTGAAATAACATATTGGCAGAGCGAATTGCATCTTTGCTCTCTCTGATGCCTTCATAAAAGCTGCGGACATGCCAGCCATATGTTTGAAACACTTTTCCCCCCTTATCTTCTGCTGGGGTGGACATTTCTGCGGATTGCATAGTACTGCTAGATGTAGAAAATTCATAGCTTAACTATTCTGACAGCTTAACTGGGAGACAGGATGTTCTGTCCTGTTAATGTTTAAATAACAAGAACTGCTGCTCTAGCAGGAAAGAGCTACAGTAGAATAGCAATATTTTCATTAAAATAAGAAGGTGAAAAAAGAGATAGGAAGGGAAAATCTGCTGCTAACTCATTTTGTCATTAATTAAAACAAAATAGTGATTAATAATAAGCATCTCAGTATCTTAAATTTCTTACAGGACTTATCTATCCACCATTATTGTATTACAAAAGAAGCACTGTGTAGAACTAAAGCAACAAGAAAGACTCTTCAGATTCAATGTGTCTTTAAATATTGTCCATATAATTAAAATAATCTTCAGATATCGATGATCAAAAGTAGAAATGACATAGTTTGGTAGCCACTACTGTCTGCACGGACCAGGAGTCAGTTTCATCATTTCCTTTCTTTTGTTGCATATGCCTGGAAAACCCTAGTAAACCTCCTCGCCACTGTAACATACATGTGCATGCACACGCACATGCGTGCACATACACAAAGTCTATTTTTTATATATATATATATACTACAAAGTATTGCAAGATTTGTGGTCACAGGGTTCTGCTGTTACTCAGGTGGCTCTGGTGCCATTCATCTCACTGTTAAATGCATTTGCTTCTGAATATGACACATTTAACAGCAGACATCAGCAAGCTTTCTGATCTGCCTCTTCCTTTATGCTGCTTCAGAAGCTCAAAAAGATCCTGATGATTCTCAAAGGAATCAAATAAGAATTCCCCCTGCTGTGATCTGATGATTTCTTAAGATTTCTACTTTCCCCACTTCTGTTTGGTACCTGTTATTACTTCTCTAACTGCTCTGAGACTGATTTGGCCTCTGTCTCTCACAGCAAAGACATTTTCGTGCTGTGTCTTGTATGTTGTCACCACCAATACTTTCTTGCCAGAATTTTTGATCACTTTTTATTCTTGGAAACATGCATTAGTACTCAAAAAGACCTAATAATGGTTCGTGTTGTGCCCTTGGTTTCTCAGAAAAAACTTGTCTTCAATGGCTTGAAAATTTCTGCTGAAAGTATGATGGTTATGTCCAGCTATGTATCTCTGCATGTTAAGATCACGCCATTTTCAATGTACTACTCTAGAGGTATTTTTCTAATTACTACACTCTTGCTCCTCTGCGTGCAGTTTGGCTCCAGGATAACAGTTTGCATGCATCCTCTTTGGCCAGAACATCTGTGGTAGAAGTGACATTGTCTACCAGGCAGTGAAGGAGCTTTTTCTTGGCTTAGTCTGTTTTGCCATGCATGTGTTTTAATTAAGCCAGTCTCCATATTAATTAAAATAATCCTCAGCAAGGCAAAAAATAAGGCAATTATAAAATACATCAAAATGTTAGTATCCAAGCCTTTGTACATGCCTATCAGCATTAGTGTAATAAACCCAAACAAAGTCTTAAGTAAAATAGTACTCAAAGCATGACAAAAATCTACAGTATTCTTATAGGCTTCTTCGTTTGCTGAAAACACATGTCTCTTCTGACACATTTAATTTCAAGGAAGTTTTAATGTGGCGTGGACACTGAGTTTGATTTGGGAGCAGCTTGCTTCAGTTTATTTTAAACCCATTCAGCCTTGAGGCTAAGAGTCTTGGTCACATTACAGCCATTCAGTAAGCTGTCAGGGAGGTGGTGGAGTCACCATCCCTGTAGGTGTTCAAAAACCGTGTAGATGGGGCACTTTGGGATATGGTTTAGTAGGCTTGGCGGTGTTGGGTTGATGGTTGAACTAGATCATCTTAGAGGTCTTTTCCAACCTTATTGATTCTATTCCATATTCTATTTTATTCTTTCTATGTCTTTCAGTGGCTGAGTCTGCAGTGAGGCTGAGTCAAGTTGAAAGAGGATTACGCCTACCTTTGGTCTGGAGTACGCAAACACATTTTGATAGTTACACCAGCTTGTGTTTTGAAGGGAAAGAGAGAAGTAAGAATGTGCGTCTAAAGGCAAAGCAATATGCCTTTGCGGTGGTCCAGGTTAAGAGATAATTGTTCCCTGCACTCCTACAGCCTGCTTCATTGCTGTCCATCCCCTCACATTGCAGTCTGTGTAACTTGTTCTCCTATTGCTCTTAAATGGGTCCTGTAAAATGATGTGGTCTGGCGATGGCTTCCCCCTCAACACACACTTTTAAGCCACCTCAGATATCAGCAGCTGGAGCCTGCACCTTGTACTAGCCCCTTGCTGTAATTCCCTTGGACACGGTTTCATGCAGCCATTTGTGAATTATCTAGCTCAGACCTTAATTTCAATAGATGTAGTTTTATTAAGCTGTCAACCCCAGGTAGTAAGGTTACTTTCTTAGCATGTCCAAGTAACCAGTATATTGGTGTCAGGACTTAGCTTATCTGGGGATCATTTTGACAGCTGAAGCTGATGTGAGCTAAGGACTTATGAAAAATCTAAGGCTTCATGAGACACCCAAGGACTGGTGAGCAGATTTACAGGTAACAGAAAATGAGAGGTCTGCAGGCACTAAGGAAAAAAATACAAGCCTGACAGTATTTATTTGAGTGCTTCAGATTGGTCACTGTACCAAGAACAGTCTGACTGCAGCAGAAAGCAAAGGATGTAGGAACAAGTTGGAGAGATGAAAACAGGCCAGCACCTTCATCCTGTAGGTAATGGGCATCCCTCTTACAGGCAGTTCAGAAAGGGGAGGTATACATAAGCATACGAGTTTTACTTTCTGTGTACATTAGCCCAGGTCACTCAGAAAAGAAAGTCAGCTCTTTCCCATCAACATATGTTTATTATCACTTGGTACCTTATGCTAGGAACACTTTCCAGAACTATGCCCATGGTCCAAGATTTCATGGGTGTCTTTGCTGATGGAGATACCTACATTTCAGATACTCAAAAGCTCTAGCTACTGTGCCCCTGCTTCTGCTTCCCATGCTGTTGCTTAGCCCACTGCAGGGAGGAAGAGGTGAAGAAGAGGGATGTGGCAGAAGTGGAAGTCACTCTTCTAAACCAGCCCTAAAGAGACCAGCTGAACTTAAACACCTGCTGTATAGGACCCTCATTTCCCAAGACACATTACTTAGTTACCTATGTAAGGCAGTGCAAATATCCCTCTTTGTTTAGCCAAGTGAGGAATTTAGAGATCAGAAACAACAGGCTGTTTTCAAAGGCAGCTCCTCCTGAAGCAAGGGGAGAAATGACATGTGGGGTTTGGTCACTTTGTAATTGATGGTTAGAGTGTGGAAGAGCCTTGATAGAGCCTCTGTAGAAGACAAACCCTCAGACAGTGAACTAGACCAGTCGTTTCATTGCTTCATTTTCTCTGAAATGCTTTTGTGTTGATACATGGTATTTTGCAGGAGAAAGGTCATTGTCCCTTGTTACTGCCACCCCTGATTCTGGAGGGAATTTGCAGGGTTTGGAGACTTCTTGGACCAGTTGACATAGTCTCCATTTACTGCAAGGCACAAGGGGGAGCAGGGGGCTGCTGCAGGATTCCCGCATCAGATACAAGGTAGTTGGAGGTCAGGGGAGAGGAGATCCTATGGGGACCCAGATGCTCCAGAGCTGTCAGGAGCCTGCAGCTGAGATACCAGCCTGTCAGCTAAGCTGCTAAGAGGCATCATTCCTCATAGCAGTCAATTTATTGTTCCCATAGACTAACTACAGATTATTACATCCTGTTTAAAAGGAAGAATTAAGTCTCCTTCATGCAAATCCTGCAAAGGGGAAATTGCTGCCCTCCATCTCTTTCCTTGCATTCTACTGCAGGGCTTGTCCCATGTGGCTGTGTTGGCTGCTGTGCCCGTGCAGATGACACTACAGCACTGACAGTTTTTCCAGAAGCTCCAGAAACAGACATGAAAGTGGTTCCTAGATGCTGCTGCTTGCTGGACAAAACACAGGCACTTTATATATGGTTTTGCTTGCTTGTCATCCAGGCCTGCACTGCCCTCTTCCCCTGGCACACAGTCCAGCAAAGCACAGCAAAATGCACACTGTTGTTGAGCTCTAAAGACTTAATTTCCACAAGCCTGAGTTTGGGAGAGAACAGGCTAATTTGGAAGTTGAATTAAACAGCTATACCTTCAACTTTCCTCAAGCTCAATCAGTGAAGAGACTCTCTTAAACTCTCATTCAATGACAGGCTTGTGATTTTCACCACTTCCCTGTTAGTTTGCTGTGGATCACTGAGGTTGCAGAATTGAGGTAAATTGATGTAGTTCACTCTTTGAGCTGCTGGGACAGCAAGAGTTAAACAACTGAGCTGGAAATCTCATGAGATCAGGCTTTTCTAGTGGGAAGATTTCCCATACTTCCTGCTTTTTGATGTGCTGGAAATACTTTATGCTCAGCCTTTCTTGTGGTATCTTGGCACTACTTCTGTAAATAGTTGAAGGGACATCATCAACATAACAATCATGCCTCTGTCTAAAATGTTTTCATTACTCCAAGTCATGTCAAAAAGAGAAAGAGATTAAGGTCCCTTTCATTCAGGCACTTAAGCATGAACCAGCTTTCCTAAGTGTTGGTCAGATCACGCCCTAGAAGATTTAGGGTTTGAATTTAGGACTGTGTTGGCTTTGCTGACAGTGCTGGTAGAGGAAGTTTTGACAACTTGTTCCCATCTCCATCAGTTTGCTGACCCTTTGGTTGTACTGTTACAGCCCTGTAAGCAGCTGCCCAGTCAACCTCATTGCTTGCAGGATTTGTATTAGAAGGATTTGTCTTTTTT
>VZTL01029284.1:15141-39559 GCA_013400535.1 Scopus umbretta
TTTTGAGAGAGAGAGAGTTATTTTTAATCGGAACAATTTTATCACCCTGGTTTTACAGTGGTACTCCAGCATCTGCTTTTTAGGCTGAACCAAGGGGATTGGCAGGCTGGGACAGGATAAAGCACTCACGGTGGGAAGCTCAGAGACCCACAGACAGAAGTGCTTGGTGCTGCTGGCTGATACTTTGCCTGTCTTTGGGCTTTGCACTGAAAGCCCAAAGGCCAGTACGTATATACTTATCATGGCTCCTCTCAACTCACAGGCCTAATGACTGAAATGAAGTTTCTGCTCTCTGCTCTGAGATGATCCTGTTGTGTTGCACAGTCCACCTGCATGTATGGCCTGGTATTAGTTGTGTGGTCTTTAGTCAGTAGCATTTCTTATTACTTACACTGTATTTTCGGTAACCACTGAAATGATGCCACCAAACAACTGTGAAAGTCCTGAGAGTTTCCAATGAGAATATGGATTTAGCAACAAAGGTAAAAAAAGGTTCCAGTCATAAAACTAGTGTTCAGAGCTGAACTGAAGCTTAGCCAAAGTTCAAGACTGTTTGGAGCCAGTGCATTAGCTAGGCATTATCTTCAGTCTTAAACCAGTCTTGGAGTTGCGTGAGGTTCATAAGCATACAAGCAGATCTGTGCTAGTGGGGACATGCTTCCAGTAGAAACACTGACACTGGAATGACATTTCTAGATGCACTGGCGTGCTTGTGGTGTATGCTGATGAGGAAAACTTGTGCACAGACTGCTTTTAAGTTATGAAATGTAAACTCAGAATGCATAAAGTGTGCAAACAACTGCCCTCAAAAGTTCACGTGCCATGTCCTCTTTTTGCTTGTACCTTTTGTGGTTTAACCCCAAACACCCCAACACCATACAGCCGTTTGCTCACCCTCCCCCTGTCCTAGTGGAATGGGGGAGAGAACGTGGGTTGAGATAAAGGTAGTTTAATAGGACAGCAGAGAAGGAGAAAATAATAATAGAATATACAAAACAAGTGTTACACAATGTAATTGCTCACCACCTGATGCCCAGCCTGTCCCCAAGCAGCAATCACTCCTTCCCCCAGCCAACTCCCCCAGTTTATATACTGAGCTTGACATCAGGTGGTATGGAATAGCCCTGAGGCTAACTGGGATCAGCTGTCCTGCCTGCATTCCCTCCCAGCTTCTTGTGCACCTGGCAGAGCATGGGAAGCTGAAAAGTCCTTGACTAGTGTAAACAGCTGAAACCAGGACAGTACCTCTTATCCCTTTGATTTCCTCAGCATGCTGCACATGCCCCCTCTTGCAGGGGAGATGCAGAACCTCCATGTGCCATACACTAGTGGGAGTGGCAGGACACATTCTTCCAGGGCTGCCTAATGATTGCTCCAGAAGGTACAGTATAGGAGTGGATTAGGACCCTTCAGAAGTCAGGAATTCTCTAATTTATTGTCCTTTTGAATAAACAACTTTAGCTTTTCATTTCTCCACTTACATTAATCATACATGTCATGGGCCACTTGGAGAACTGCAGCCACCTCAGGGCTGCCTGTAGTGTTGCCTGCTTCACTTGGAGCTCTGCTTGTTCAAGTTTTCTTTCCTGTTTCTATGAAGCCTATGGGAGGTGAACCAAATAAGATACTTGCTTCTTTCACTCTGTAACAAAAGCCTCCACCATGTAGTGCATCAGCCATGAGGGAAAGGAGACTGAGGAGGCAATACACATCATCTTACTGATGCTGCCTCTAGTTCTTCTTCCCACCTTTTACTAAAGTCTTCTTAACACCCTGCTTCCTCATGTCTTATAATACTTTTGAAGAGTTTTAGGAGACTTAACATATATTATCATATTTGTTTTTCAAGCTGTCAGCAAATTTGCAAGAACCATGATCAACATTAACAAAAATCGGTCAAGAGGGATGAGCTTCTCTCTGCACAAACATGTACTCCCTCCTCAGTTCTGGTCAGGTTTTGACATTAAATTTACTTGGTTTAATTTTTTTTTCTTTATTTAAGAAAAACTTAAAAAAGCATAATTTTTCAAAACATGTAGCTTACTGAACAACAGACAGGACCAGAGGAGCCCTATCCTCCTTGAACACAGGGTTATTTTAGTCCATGTAGAAAAATATGTCAGTCTAAGACTTCCGTGATGTAAATCTGAAATACTCTGGTTTTGAGTGATATTTGAATCTGAATGAAAACTGAGCTCAGTTTAGCCCCAGCTCTTCTATCCAGTACATTTTTCACTGGCCTGGAGGACAGGAATCTGGAAAAAGCAGTTGGTTCCTCTGCACTGTATTCGCATTCTTATGACTGGGAGCTCTTTCTGCCTTAACTCTCATTTTCGTCTCCTTACGTGTAAAACCTCTACCAAGCAGCTGAGTTTCTTAGTTTATTGAACTGTAAAATGTTTGATGGCATTTGCCTATTCCTGGTGTCCTGAGATTTCTCTTCCAAAGCAAAGCTAACAAAACAGGAAGGCAAGCAGGACATGGGACAAACACTGAATTTTAAACAATACATGCAGAACCAAATGGAAAACACGGAATTATTAATGACCAAGGAAGTTTTCATGAGCAAGAAGGTCTTGCAGAACCAATGCTCTTTGACCAATGCTATTTAATATTCCTACTGTAGATCTGGTATATCACAAAGACTGATGCCTTGGAAGTGCTTTCATGTGATTACATTAGAAGTTTTACATCTAGCAGTAAATTAGGTCATTTTTATATGATGTAAGATATATACTAGAGAACAGTGATTCTGAAAAAACTTCTGGGTATGATGTAGTGGCTAAAAGGATCTGTTATGATCCTGAGGTATCCATCGGGGGTGGGACATTACTAGTATTCACAATACCTCCGCCAAAGTAGCACATTCCACCTTCATCCTTCTTTTTTTCAAAAGCATATTGGAAAATTTTTTAAAAAGTTTTTTTGAGCCTTCAATTTAAGTTCTAAAATGAAAGATTTAAGGAATCCAGATTTCATAGTTTATTTATGAGAAGTTGAGAATTTAAGAAATGGTGTTGATACAGTCTGTAAGTATTTGCATATGGAGAATGTATTCAACAACAGTGGGCTTTTTATCTTATGAGACAATGGAACAGCATTCAGGTGCTAAAAGATAATGCAAAGGAATCCAAAGTGTAAACAGTAGGTAGCTGTTTTACCAGCTTTACATTTCTAAACAAAGAAGAAATATCATCTTAGACATGGATTGTCATTCAATGACAATTTTTTAGCTCCTGTAAAGGAATTATTCCATGATATTATGTGGGTTTTTTTTGTTGTTGTTGATCAGTAGATGCTTAAATTCAATTATCATAATGATTCTTTTTGGCCTCCGTTGTAAAAGTATGAGTATTCCTTAAAAAATCAGCACTTTTTTCCATTGCTGATCAGAACAAGTTGCCAAAAGCAGTTAAGCTTTTATTTCAGGGTATTAATGATTAACTCTGTACACAACACTTCTCTCTCTAATTTCCTTTTATTATATAGCTCTTTATTGAAAGAAGGTTTTCCTCAGAATGTGTCTATCCAAATTACTCTCTCTTATACGATGCTGTATTTTTAATCCCACAGCATATGGAAAGCATTCCCTTGTACTGAAGAGATATTGTTTTATAAAGTTGAGATTTTGCTTGCTCTGGTGACTCAGAGTCAAAGGAATATCCCTTTTGGGCTTCCAGTGAGTGACAGAATAAAGCAGACTTCCATGTGCACACATTAAAGATATGCTAGGTACATGTATGTTTGCGATTAGTAGCTGGAAGCCCTGACCTCTAAGTTCCCCGATTGACTAGGATGTGTTTCTCCCTACTGCAGAGGGCCAGAAGGCAGCCTATGCACAATTTAAGCTTCACTTCGATGCAGTTTTGAGTACTTCCATGGAACGTGGGTGGGCAGCAGGTTTCACTCACTGGAAACATTTAAATTCCAGTTTGGAAACAATTTTACTAACCAATGAATTATTTTCTTAAGCTTTTACAGACCAAGGAACATTGTCACATAATTCCATTACTGAATCCAGCAAATTTTTGTTAAATTACAACACCTCTCTTAGGAAGATATTAAATAGTGATTTAAAGACTTAAAGGTATGACAAATTTACCACTTCCCTTAATGACTTATTCCAATACATAATTACCTCCATTTATTTCCACCATTTATTTCCACTTTGAATTTTAGATTTATTTTCTGGCTATCGAATGGTAATGCACTTTGCTGCTAGCTTGAAAGTCCTTAGAATCATCACAATTTGAATATGTGACAGAGATAAAATAGCTCAAAAGGAGTGAATAATAATCTATGTATCTCTCTTAATACTAGTAAAATTGATTGTCAAATCTTCACACCTTGTACCCACAGTGAGTGTTTGAGCTGAAGAGAAAAATGCCATTTCTCTGAAGATGGTGGGTCCCATAAACATTTGGTTTATTTGGCTTTCTGTACTGCACATTGTGATTATCCATCAACAGTAATGCCAGAGGCTCTTGCAGTTTAGCAGGGGCAGCCCAGGACATGACTTTCATCTTGTTGAAACAAACAGTAATATCAAAGTTCTTACAACCCTCTGAAATAGGTTAGAGACTTTGAGGTGAATATTTAGTGCCTTGGCTGTGTGTGGGCAATGCAAACACAGGCTGCAGCAAACAAGAGTCTTCCAGCTTTTTCTTCAAGGTGTCCTATGTAGGACTGAAGGTTGCAAGTAATTTGCTCATTATTAGACCGGAGTCACCAGACTGGGGCCTCTTCACGTTGACTTGCAAAGCCCTTTCATGTTTATCAGCATACAGCTGGATTTCCTCTGCTTTATCACACTACCACTTTTCCTGTATGGCTCTCAGCTTTGTTTGGAGTTCTCTGGGCTTGCTATTATATGCAGTTCTCTTTGATGCTGATGATGGATCTTGCAACTGTGCTCTGTGAAAGGTGCACCTCTCCTGAGGTGTTGTATAATTGCAGGATCACTCTTATCTCATCAATCCTAATGTTTTCTAATTTTTTTGCCCTCAGGTCTTGTTTCAGGCGTGGCATAAAATATTCCTGAATATTTCCAAACTGTTTTGTTGAAATTATTTAGAGCTTTTCACACTGAGCTTTTAATAAAGCAAATCTTTGAATATTAGTGTCTACTCAGTGCAGTTTCCTTTACGGTAGCTTGTTTTGTAAATGAAGGAAATATTTTATTCATTAGAGGAAGAACTTTTAATTGTACTTGTTATGATAAGGAGAGGACTCTGGACAGTTTCACGTTCATAAAACTTTTCCTCTTACATCGAGGTTTCTGCTGGGCTATTCCACGTAGTCATTGTCTCCTTATGAAGTGGAAAGCTTGAAATGTGTAGTCCCTTGTGACTGAAATGTTGAGAAAACTGTCCAACATATCAGCTACACACTGCTCTGTAACCCCATGAATAATTTCAGATTGATTGATTCCAGTCTCTTGTTTCACCTCACTTCTGACAGCAGTATTTCTTGTTTTGTGCCCTGAATATTAAATGTCTTCCACATGTACTCTATAGTTAACGGATTTTGTATTGTCACTTTGAATTACCTACAAATTAAGATAAACAATTTCTTTAAGCTGAGCCATTTTTACCATTTACTTTTTCAAAGTTGTTTTGAATTCCTGCTTAATTGATATGTTTTTGTCATCTTTTCTCTTCATTTCCTCTTGCTTCCTAAGATATATTGCTGCTTTAACATATCTGCCTGTTGTTATAGCAGGGAACTACAGCAGAAGGAAACTCGGCAGCAGTAATGGAATAAGCTGGTGCCTAGACAAACTCATGAACAGATATCACATCTAGGAATGGAGAAATGGGGCCTGCTGAGCTATGCACTGGATCTGACAAAGATTTAGGTTTGAGATCTTCGCACAGCAAGTGGAAGAAGAGTGTACTTCAGCAAGCAGGACTGCCATTTTTTTCAAAGGTACGGCCCAGTCTGAGATAATGTCAGCCTCTTTAAATGTCCTATTTTTTGGAATAAAACTGTAAATGGTGTACATCTTCAGACAGCCCTTGCAGATTTGAAAGGACAGATTTGAAAGGGAGGGTAAGAATTAGGACTATTGGAAGGCATATTGTACACTGGTGGGACGGGGGTGTTGCACACAACCTGGGGTTATACCCATGAAAATATGATGCTTACGGAGTTTCTTCTGCTAAATGTTACTGAGGAAGCTCAGAGAGAAATTTAGCTGCTCAAAGGAATAAATGTCCCCACTCTTAAGTGTGGATGCAGGTGTGGATGTCCAAGTGAGAAATATGCAGGGTCACCAAGGCTGGCTCTAGAAATGAAGGTAGCGTTGCAGGAAGAGTATCACATTCCACATTTTCTTGGGTGAGAAACACAAAATGCATTATTATAACCTTTCTTAGCCCTTAATCATTATTCCCCCTCCCTCCTGCATAGGGACAAAATACTCACTATGAATTACTTAGACCAAGATAATTAGCAGAATACAGATAGAGCTCTCATATTGCCCAGCAGCAACAGCTAGTGGCAGCAGAACTGCTCTATGCCAGAAAAGGTCTATGAAGAAATTACATATCTATTTTTTTAGGGAATGCATAGCTCCCAACAAGCATGTGCAGTGACAAGGAATATTCAGTTCTTGGCTTTCTGGCAACAAAATGCACAGACAGTAGTGTAAGTGGCTGCTAACTGTGAAGGCCCGACAGGTGGTGGTCTTGGTAGTGTTAGGTTAGCAGTTAGACTTGGTGATTTTAGAGGTCTTTTCCAAACTAAATGACTCTATGATTCTATGATTCTAAAACTGCAGCCCTCTTACATGTCGAAAGAGAATGCTGGGACCTCTGTTTCAGATCAGATTTCACAGCATCCCCATTTATTGAGCACTTGCTAATTACTGGAATTAATAATCAGAAAGTTAACCAAATGAACCCAGTGGGTAGGCAAACCCAGGCAATTTTTCTTTGTGTATTATCATCTGGGCTGTATCACTATATCATATGCAGGGAAGAGAAAGGGAAATTTAATCTACAACTTGGCCTTCACACCCTTTGGCAGCATATTAAAGTGAACAATCTGTATAAGTATATTCTGTAATTTCAAGCTCCCTGGATATGACAGACACTTCATGCACAAAGTTTGCTTTCAGCATCATTTTTTACCGTTTCTAAAATAAACTGAATTGCACATTTCAGCTTGTTTAACTGATATAATGTTCAAAGACATGGAACAAAATACGCCCCTTGGGCTGCTCCTCTGAGCTGTGGCACTAAGCACTCATCTAACTGCACTTTGTAAAATATTGACCATTGAAAGTATTCCCTTCCTCCTCTGTAATCTTTCAAAGGTCAGTCTAGACCTTCACATCCAAACACAGCTAACCTGGAGGACCAAATGCATTACTTAGTGTCATATGAATAGAGCTGCAGTCAGTATCTGGTTAATATTTGCCATATGCAATGTGGGATATGCTTTTGTGATAGCTGAGAGCTACCAAGACTATTTACAAAGCAGAGGGGGTTAAGAGTGCCACTCTTTTTCCCTTTTCTCTCTGCTAAGAGGGCTGTGTTTGCACTCACTGAAATCAAGACATGGTATGACCTCAGCTGCCAGGAATTAATTGAGTTTTTATTTGTTTTTGACGGGTGAATACAGACAAAGATAAACCATCTAGTCTCAAGTGGATGGAAAATTGAGACATGGGTCCTGCCCACTGTAGTAGTTATATGTCACTGCCCAAAATTGCAGGTAGTGAAGAGATAGGTAATGAGCAGGGGTAGTTTCGCCCTCGACTTTTAAGATGTCAAGTTGCTTTGTACAAGACAGATATGTACACACCAAAACTGCTCTGAGATATTTGGCATCAAACCACTTTAAAGAACATGGAGTTGACCCTGTTTCACTGAAGAACAGTTTGTGGGGAGCAGATCTGGCAAACCTGGGGCAAATGCTGCAGCCGTGTGTCACCCCACGCGGTTGCCCAGGGAGTCTGGGAGAGCCCAGGGCTGCTCACAGTCATCCTCTAGCATGGTGCAATCGTTACTGTATATATTATACATGAGCAACAGCAGTCATAGGTCTGGTGATGTATCACATGAACGCTTTGGTATGAGCTCTTTGAAGTACGGAAATCAGACCAGCGGTTGCAGGAAGCACCCTTGTAATGCAAACACAATTAAAAAACCAAAAATCAATCTTCATGCTGAAGAAGTGCTGCACAGTGGTCTGGGAACCCAAGTGACCTCCCAGTGTTGGCTGCAAAGCATGTTTGACAAGTGGACTGATCCAGTGCAGTTCACGATGTCCTGAACCTTTCATCACAACTTTTTCCTCCTCTGTTCTCAAAAAGTAGTTTGAGAGCTGGGCTTATACCTGTTGGTCCCATTTTTGCAGTGACCAGAGATAAAGAACTAAATCACAGAGCACTAGTACCAATGTTTTCCATTTCTAATGGAGAAATAAGTAACCAATTTTAGAAAAATGTTGTAAAAGCAGGTATTTCAGCACTTGTGAAGCAGTGGTGTTTTATGCCAAGAAATCAACAGAGAGGGAGAATTTCTGTTTTGTATAAAACTGACATGATTTGAAACAATTTTGAAAAATTTTATTACTTTTCAGTGACTCCTTTCTCTGTAATTGAGACAGAAGACTAATTCAATCAGAAGATGATGTTGGTTGGTTGAATACACAGATTGTGGTTTCAGAGAAGCATTTACTGCCCTACACAGTGGACATCTGGAAACTTTCCCCTGCCACGTTTTATTAGAACATTGAAATCACCTCGTTAAATGGTATGGAGAGATTTAGAAAGCAGGGTAATTGTTGGGAGATCAATCACAGATTAAACTTCCCATACCATTTTAATATGTTCCCATTTACTGCCACAGTCACTCATTCTGACCATTGACTATGCCATTTAAATGGTTTTCATCACAGACTTTCAGGTTTTCTGAGGCTTCTCCTGGTGAAATGACCCCCACAGCATTTTCCTGTCTTTGTTGTTGAACGAATGAGTTGATAAGCAATGAAGCACATATGCCAAATTACTATTTTAGTACCAACTGTTGGTTTTCTCTTAAAGCTAAAATAGTAGAACTGGGGCTGGACAGAACATAGCTGTTTCTTCACATCTATTCTCTCAAATCCCTGAGTAGAGCTTTATTCATCACTGTATGCCACAGAGTAGATGAAATGGGGGGTCTACTGTTGTGACCAGGGGAGATTTGAGGTGGATAAGAGGGAAGGGTGAGCATTCAGGGAGGGAGAGGAGGCAGTGGGGAGAGCTGCGATACCTGCTGGCTGCTGCAGGGAAGGTGCATGCACATGTTAAGCCAGAATTTGAGGTCTCAGAGCATGAGGCTTTTGAGGGAGGAATAGCAGCATCAACACAGGGGTTGGGGGAAATGAACCTGCTCTGAGCCTGTAGAGGATGCAGCCAGTGAAAAATAGTGGGTATAGGCACTGCGTGTGCGATGATGCTGGAAGGGGCACTAAATTTTAGCAGACAAGTTGGAAATGAGGGTAAGACTGCCAGAGAAAAAAAAACCAAAACCAAAACTGAGAGAGCTGCCTCTTTGCAGGGATACGTATTGTGGTGCTCTGCGAGTGTCCGTGCAGTCAAGGGAGCTGGCAAGATCCTACAGGCTCAAGAAGGTTCGGTAAGTGTCAGAAATGAATAGTGAGGAGCATCTCACCTGGGGGAAGAGCACATCTGAGAAGCTCAAACAGTGCACAAATTGCTGGTAAAAATGAATAAATGGTCGAGGCTCTCACAAGTGGGATAAGTCAATACCTGAAGAGGTACCCATGTGGTGACCGATGTGTTAGTGGGAAGGAGGAGACCATCAGTGCAAAGGGGAAGTTGCTGGGTGGTTTGGAGCAGCATTACTGATAAAGACTTCTGAGAAAGAAAATTTACAAACCAAGAACCTCATTTGGACTGGCACAAGTGTCCTAAAGGTGATGGGACAGAGTTGGCACATCTGAAAAAAAGCATATTTTCTGTCATGAGAGGAAAATATTCAAAAACTGTGCCTTGTAACAACTTTTTTACTTTCTTTGCAGAGAGAACGAAGGGACTATAGTGCCCATATGCTGGACTTGGGGTCTATGGCAAAGTTTTTTACTTCAAAACTCTATGCAATTGATGTACCTACATAATTGTAGACCGTTTTTGCTCTTTTCGTGCAAACTTGTGTATTGTAAAGAACAATTCATCAGGTTAATTTTTATTTGCATTTTAATCCCTGTTCCTGTCCCACTCCAAACTAATGGTGTGTGTTTTTGTCCCTCCCTTTAACAACTGTAAATAGAAAGCAGATGGAAATCACGAGCATTGACAAAAAGCAGGAAGAGGAGAAGAAAAAGCCCAGAGAAAATGATAGGCACACATGGCACACTCTGATCTCACTGTAATGAGGAGGCTTGTGAAGACTTGCATTTGTGGGTCATTTCCCCCCTGCCATATGAGGTGTTTGTTTTACTTGGTAAACAAGGATCGCTGCACTCTGGTTTTAGGTAAATAGATTGTGGACACATTTTCACAACTGAGCTGGAATGACTTTAAAAGTGTGTAATAGCTCTCACCGCTTTTAATTGCTTTTAGACATGGCTTTTTAAATGCTGTGTGACTATTGACAGCCCTGGAAGCTAGTGTCAGATCACTTCCCCCTTGCTTTGATTCAGGCAGTCAAAAGAGATATAGCTCTTTTCCATATCCAGCTAGCAGCTGTGGAGTTTCTCTCTCTCTGTGAATGTATTTTACTCCAGTTTCTGGTGTTTCTGCCTGGCTCTGCCCTGTTGGCTATGATCTCAGCATCATTCTGAGGTGCTCAGCCATTGATACTGCCCACATGTTAGCTTGCTCTGGGTGCAAGGAGATTGGTTTGCCCAGCATGGAATCCGAGACGGATGGCAGGAATCCAGTACGAACTCAGTCTCTCTCTCTTATGGACAACTTGGTTGTAACCAGCTTGACCCACACAAAGAGCAAAAGTAAATCTGAATTTGGGCATGGTTTATGAAGAGAGCAGAGACATGGTCTCTGTTGTTTCACCTTCACGCAAGAGCCCCAGACACCTATGGGGGTGGCCACAGTGTCCTGTTCTAGGAAGGAAAGACCAGCTGTTACCTGTCTAGTTAAATATGATCTAGGACCCTCCACACAATTAGAGTAAAGTGACTTTTAACACTCTCTGTTATTGACTGCCCTTTGATGTTGCTCTCGATATTTGGAAAGTCGTTTGTGTTTCTCCTCCTTTGGTCTTCATGAGGATGAAAAATGTTTTACTACTTTTGCAAAATGACACACTTCAGAAGTACTTTGGTAATATTTTGTTGGAGTTCTGTGAGCCCTCTTGCCTTTTTCCAGGGTCCTTAAGCTTACTGATCAAGATAATTTTGCTCCCACTTCAAGACCTCAGGCTGAATCAAGGCAAATGCATCCTTATTTCTACAAAATGCTCCATGAGTGCTTCCAGCTTTACCTGAAAACAAAATACCTTGACAGCTTCACCGTGTCCCTAATCTCACACCTGCCCATTCTCACCCCAAGACTGCTGCTGTGCTCCTGTGTGCCAGCTCAATCCCCTTCCTCCCTGGGGAGGATGTCACTTGCCTTGGTCCCCCAAACCCACCTGAGCTCTCTGCTGCGCTGGGGCAGCAGCCCCTCCGTCCAGCCCCAGAGCCTTCATTGTCATGGTAAATCAGAAGCTTGAATACCAGGTCACTTCTCACCCATGTGCAACTCCTTCTGCTTTGGGGAAATTCCCAGGACCCAGGCAGTGTCAATCTTCCTGGCTTCAAGCCTCCCTCACCCACGGTGTAAAGGCTGCTGACAGCAGGAATTCACAGCAGCAGGGTTTTGTGCTGCTTACTGCCTGTGAATTTGGTGTAACCTAAGCAATTTGGGACACAAGAGCCATATTCTGCCAGCTGAGGTCATCCTCTGCTTTTGGTCTCACATTAACTTTGCTCTCTCACCCTCTGGGGTTTGTTTTGAGTTTCATACTCACCTTCCTCTGAAAACAGTAAACTTTGACCACCATCCAGCCAAAGCTCAAACCTTCCTCCTCCTCAGGCCCGAAGGACCAGGCTGGAGGATGGGTGAGGGGCAGGGAGGGAGGTAACGGGGACCAGGCTGACATCCTTTTCTACAAGAGGGAACCAGCAGGAGCAAAGCTGACCTGAGTGCTTCTGAAAGCCTCCTGCTGCCCTCCCTCCTTCCAGAAACCCTCTCTGCTCTCAGGAGGAGAAGATAGCTCTTGGGGCAGCTTTTGTCCAGGCTGGCGGGAGCTGGAGGCCATCTAGTCAGGAAGGACTTTAATGCAGTCAGGCTGGGTCAGTGGAGATCGGACCTCTGCCTGTAACCTGCCTCCCTATCTTCCCACAGTTAAATCACAGTATTCAGCAACACCAGAAATATACTGGTCAGTGAACATGGACCAGGAGTTAGTGCTGGTTTCTAGCTCCAGCTTAGCCCTGATCTGTTTTGTGATCCTGGGAGACCCAAAGCCCCCATGTGCCCATTTCCCCTCTTATCCCTGGCAGTTTTCCCAGGTTACTCCTTGTTTTGCTGGGCACAGTGACAAAAACCAGAGGGCCTACAGTCCTGCTGGGGGGTGTGTGTGGAGGGGTGCCATTTCTGAGGCAGTGTTGAAAAGATTGAGGCTAATGGTGGTACCTGAGCAGGTACTGTCCTCAGCTGTGACCGTGCTCCTGCTATTGTCAACCGAGGAAAGCCACACTGTGCCAGTGAAAATGCTGTTGAAGATGGCTCTGATAGGATGATACAGAGACAGGTTACTGGAGAAAAGGGTGATGCCCAGTTTTGGGACACGTCCATTGTAAGGGATGCCCTGGCGGCGCTCCTGGTTTGAAAATCCAGGTTGCCATAGTGGGTGCTTTTCATCTGAGCTTTCAGAGACCTCACATCAGTTGGGTTTTGTAAATATTTTAACAGTGTTTTGAAGTTCCAATGAAAACAGAGAAAACCTTTGATGTCTACAGACCCTTTATCCCACTGTACACCTCACCCCATGCTTTTTAGCAATGTTGTTTAGTCAGTGTTCACTGAGGCCAAAGGGGTGCAAGGTGCAAAATCCTGGGCCCACTGAAGTCAATAGCAAAATTTTCTTTGGTTACACTGAGGCCAGGCTCATGCTGAAGTGAGTCAAAGAAAGCAATTTTAGTTTCTCTGTTTCTCTCTCTCTCTCTCATTAAAAAAAAGAATTCTGATCAGAAAATCAGAGCCTCTTCTGTTTAAAAAACCCCAAAGTTTGGGAAAAATGTAAATAAAAAATCAGGATTAAATAAGCAATATGTGCAAGGAATTTTTTTTTCATTATTATTATTCATTTATTTCTGCAGGAAGGGTTGCCTTGGGTATTAATCCATGTCAGAGAACCAAACTGGGTATTTTTTAACTGCTAGCTTGGAAGTCCCTGCATCACTGAAGCAGTATTAACAAAAGTCTTCTGGGTGGATAGGCATGGGTTTGCCATATTGGTTTTCCCAACAGAAAATTTGAGTTTTTCAACAATGTTATTATTCTCTTGTTGAAAATGCCTGTTCCGTAATATGGATATTTTGTGTACATTAATCACTCCAGGGAAAATTACTATCCAGCAAGCGTGTTCAATGTGCTACTTTTTTTTTCCTTTGTGTTGTTTCACAAACATAAACACTAATAACAACTTCTTGGGCTCCCAGGGAGGCTCCCAAGTTTAATAAAGACTATGTTGTGAGTCTTTGTCATTTCTGCTTGTTTCAAAATATACTGGAAAACAAGTGAGAATCAAAGAATGCATTGACACAAATCGGGGATTTCTGCATTACCAGTGTGGGAGTTTAAAGGGGAGAATACTCTGCCTGCTAAAGTTTGATTCCAGCCGATACATATACACATGATTTCTAGTCTGGTTTTCTCTCTATTTTTTCCCTCCTACCCTGTCTTTTTCCTTCCCTACATTTCCTAGTATTTTGTCAGTGTTTTGTTTACAAGTAGTTTTTTTCTTTTTTCATTTTAATCACTAGGATGGATTTTAATTTTCTTTCCTTTTTCTTCTTTCCTTTTTAATTCCCTTTATCTTCCCATCCCCATTTCTCTTCCTTTTTCTCCTAGTTCTGCCTTTCTCTGTGGGAGCTCACCCTTATCCCTGATTTGGTGTGACAACAGAAACCCCCCCCCCCTTGTTTTCAGAAGCTCCTGTCTGTCTCGGGACAAGCAATATGCTAGGCCAGCTCCTGACAAAACATAGCCCTTTTGTTTGGCATGTGCTGGCTCACCCTGGTTGAATGAAACGGCTTTGTTTTAGGTGTAGATAGTACGTCGGGGCTGCCTGGCAGGTGCACCTTATAGCCAGTGTCACCCAGCAGTAAATTCTGTAATTACAGGTCATGGAAGTAGAAGCTCTCCTTTGATGTGACTTTTTCTGTTGTTGCAAGCGGATACAATTTGACTGAGATATCAAATGCAGATAGCAGTAAAAATTTAATTAACAAATCAAAGCTTTTTATCTGGGGTTTTAGAACTCAAGCCAACAGGTTTCTTCAATCTAAAGAAATCACAGACAGAGATGGAGGGGTGAAGGCAGTGCCTTTGTAGTGTATACAGCTTACGACTTTTTTTATGATGCTTCCATCATAAAATGCTTTTTAGCTGTTACTTTTCCCTTTGGACAAGCTTTTCGATCTTCCCCAAAAGCAAGGATGTTGTTCCTTGTATGCTTAGTTTTCATCATTTTAACTCCTCAGCGTGCATGCATTTTCTCTCGTAACATTGTGGATTACTTAGCAGGAGAAGATGGAGCATGCTTGCACTTGCCTTCCTGCAGTTAGGGCCACACAGAGTGCCCCAGCACTCAGAATTAATGTGCTGGCTTATTCCTCTTGTGGTGAGCCAGCCACTGGTGGTATCAGTGGCCTGACCTGTGGGACATAACATTTCTTCCATGATTTGCTTACCATCTTAACAATGGATGCCTGACTGAAATGAGGTTGAAACTTGGCTCTTAGCTTCTTCATCCGTAAGTGGAGAAGATGCTCTTTGCTTTCAGGTCTTTCCAGGGATACTGTCATGATCAAAGCAGCTAGGTCCACACGCTAACTGCCTTAGTCATGCCACTCATTCTGCTAGTAACTGGGAGTTGGGAGAGCAGCAGCCTGCCTGTTATGTGTTGTGTGTGATTACTGCTGCCTATGAACTGAAAGAAATGCAAATGTGCAAGGAAATAATTTTAAAAAATCCTCATGCCCAGTGCCACCTTTGCTAGAAGACACACATCAGGGCACCCCAAAAGCACATAATGAGAGACATATGGATAACCAGAGGAGATTGCACTCCCTATCACAATAAATGCAACCGTCTTGCATTTATGGGTCAGCTGTTCCTCAGAAATTATTTCCGAGGCTGTTTACAGACCAAAGTTATAAAATGCTGCAGAAAAGATTAAAAAGGAATACTGTAACCAAAAGAAAACTTATCTCAGGTGTTCACCATGATACTATTTGACTTTTCAAGACTGAGAAGTGCTTCAGATCAATGCACACTACACTGCAGAGACCACAGACTGATATGTGAGTCCGTGGAGGTGAGCTGGCATGTATGCACTACTCACGTCTTTGTCAGTACATTTGGGATTGACCCAGGCATTTCTGCAAGGGCACACACAAAGATCCTAGTTCAGGAAACATATACCAGTATCAGATAGCACTTAGGAAAGCCTTAAGTACAGAAGCACTTAATCATGGTCTTAAGGACCTTTCTGAAAGGAAGCCAAGAACCTGAGTCAAAGACCTCCGGAATCAACGCAGCACCACAAACAAATATATGTTCAGAGGTGCTTGCCTAGAATTCTAACGTACAGCTTTAGATTTCTGAGCTGACTTCTAGCACAACTACTGAAATAAAATCCTAGTGAGCATGAAGAGGGCCAAGGCTCCTAGTGAATTTATAGCGCTGGGCATTTATAGTACAGTTAACCGATTCTAAAGTATAAACTGTCAAGCTACCACTGTTGCAAAAGCCTTCCAAAGTTGTAGCAGGAGTCAAAAGGGAAGGAAGGAAGGAAGGAAGGAAGGAAGGAAGGAAGGAAGGAAGGAAGGAAAGAAGGAAAGAAGGAAAGAAGGAAAGAAGGAAAGAAGGAAAGAAGGAAAGAAAGAAAGAAAGAAAGGGAAGATTTGCCATCCTTGTGTTTAAAGTACACAAATTAACTTCTTGACATTTGCATCACTAATTTTGGTGCTTTGATGGAAGTAGTCCGTTACCATACTTTAAAACCCCAGATATCACTTCACAGGGCTAAGAAAAAAGGAGGAAAGACTTCAAAGTGAATAATTACCTGTTGATGATGTATTATATTTAAAGACTCTGGCTGTGGATTAAAGCTAGTTCTAGGGTTGTTAATAGCCTGCAGTAAACAACTAATGAATCAAAGAAAAGGAGCAAAAAGCAGCTATAGTTGAAGGACATTTCCATTAATACCAAAGGACAGAGTTGAAGTGTTAAGTGTAACACAATAAAATACAGTCATTTCACGCTACAGTGTATAAGAATTTAGAAAAATGGTCACAGGTGAATGTGACCTGGAATGAATGTGACACGGGATTGTCCTTTGAGCTTTGTTCTCAAAGCACTTTGATGCCGTGCACAGTACAAGGTTTTCCACCCCTCTGTTTTTTTCTGCAGTTTATCTGCAATTTTTATGTGGTGTAATGAGGAGAATGTATTTGGATGTGAAGAGCTATACCTACAGCAGTGATGGAAACAGTGTGCTTCCAGAGAGGAGAAATAAAAGCTCAAAGGAAGAGGCACAGAGCAGGAAATGGAGAGAAAACAGCTGAAAACAGTGCAGAATAAATTAGATGTCTGTAGGGATCTTTCTGGTTTTGAACTATTGAGAATCTTGGTTAAATAGGAAAGCAAGTGATTTAAAGGGGTGGCTAGGGGAAATGATCTCAACATACTTTGGCTAAGCAGATGACAGCAATACTTTAATCTGTTGTCCTTTGATCATGGCCCGTCTTCTTCCTACCAGAGCAACACCTTTCAAGCTACTGGCTGTCCTCAAATGAGCAAGGGCCCTCATTTCATACAAAATGGAGCCCTAATGTGAGAAGCTTTAAAAGAGGGAGTGTTATTTTTATTTAAATGTGTGGGTATTGAGGTAATTCGTGAGTCCTGAACTTTTCAGGGGAATATAGTTTTCCTCTTTGAAAAATTTTTTTGAGAAATATAACACAGAGAAACACTGCTTGCAGTCCATTAGGCTGATAGATATGGCATGGTGCTAAATGACTTTTCACCTCTTGTCAAACCTAAGCTTTTAAGGCTGCTACATCTTCTCAGGATTCATACATGGTGTTTAGGAACTGACTGAAAATAAGGGAAAGCAAACTGTGGAAGATACACACTGACGAGCTAGTAGGTATTTAAAAAGAGAGTGATTATTTTTAAGGCTTAAGAATCAATATATTTCAAGGAGAAAAAAAAAACCAAAAACAAACAACAAAACACTACCACAGAAAGCTAATGATGCTCTAGGAGTGACCTACAGATAAACCCTGTCTTTCTGCACTTTGTGCTTGTCCTGGTTTCAGCTGGGATAGAGTTAATTTTCTTCCTAGTAGCTGTCATAGTGCTGTGTTTTGGATTTAATATGAGAATAATTTTGATAACACAGTGATATTTTAGTTGTTGCTAAGTAGTGTTTATACTACTCAAAGACTTTTGAGCTTCCCATGCTCTGCCAGGTGAACAAGAAGCTGGGAGGTAGCACAGCGAGGACAGCTGACCCCAACTGGCCAAAGGACTATTCCATACCATATGGCATCATGCTCAGTATATAAACTTGTCCTGGTTTCAGCTGTTTACACTAGTCAAGGACTTTTCAGCTTCCCATGCTCTGCCAGGTGCACAAGAAGCTGGGATGGAATGCAGGCAGGACAGCTGACCCAAATTAGCCTCAGGGCTATTCCATACCACCTGATGTCAAACTCAGTATATAAACTGGGGGAGTTGGCTGGGGGAAAGAGTGATTGCTGCTTGGGGACAGGCTGGGCATTGGGTGGTGAGCAATTGCATTGTGTATCACTTGTTTTGTATATTCTTTTATTATTATTTTCTCTTTTTCTGCTGTCCTATTAAACTGCCTTTATCTCAACCCACAGGTTTTAGGTTTTGGGGGTTTTTTGTTTTTTGTTTTTTTTTTTTTGGTTTTTTTTTTCCTCTCCTGGTTCTCTTCCTCATTCCATTGGGGTGGGGGGAGGGTTGAGCGAGTGAGTGGCTGTGTGGTGTTTGGTTGCTGATTGGGGTTAAACTACAACAGTCCCTTTTTTTCCCCCCCCCAAGTATTTTTTATTAGTGATTTAAGGTCTCTTCCCCCTGCTGCTGCTGCACTGGGTGGTGTTTAGCAACCTACATCCACTCTAAGGACAAGGAGAACATTGCAAGTGATGGCTGGTCTAATGCAAGGGGAGGGGGGAAGGAAGGTGGTTGCTGGTTGGAGTCAGTCGTTCAAGGAACGGGCACCACGCGCATGGTGTTGGTATAGCCTGAGCCAGGGCGCCAGCCCGTCAGTACGATGACCAGGTCTCCAGTCTTGAAGAACCCATGTGCTTTGCCAACATTCATGCCCAGGTTCACACGGAGGTCAACATCCTCTGCCCACGCATCATGGGCTGGTTCTTTGCACAGGACAGGGAAGATGCCCCAGTAGAGGTGGGCCTGGCATGCCATCTGGTCATTACGGGTCACAGTGATGATGGGAGCCCACGGGTGGTACCGGGACTCAGGTGTGCTGACCTACCAGACTTGGTGAGGACGATAACGGCCCCGCTGCAGCCCTTGAAGGACGCTTCCACAGCGCCAACAGCGGCGGCCTCCGTGGGATCACAGTTCAGGGAAGTCAGACGACGCAGTTCCTCAAACAACTGCCTGTGAAAGATGGTGGCTTCGGCCTCCCGAGCAATAGTGTGCTGCATGCGCACAGCCTCGAGCGGGTAGTCTCCCTTGGCAGTCTCTCCAGAGAGCATGATGCAGTCTGCTCCGTCCAAGATGGCATTAGCAACATTGCTACCCTCAACATGGGTCGGGCGAGGGTTCTTGATCATGCTTTCCAGCATCTGAGTGGCAGGGAGTTGGCTGGGAGACAGCGGTCGCTGACTGGGGACTGGCTGGGCGTAGGTCAGCGGGTGATGAGTGGTTGCATGACTTGTTTTTTTTCTTTTTCCCTTGGGTTTTGTTGCTCTACTTGCTGTTTTCCTTTTCGCCTTTATTATTTTTATTATATTTCAATTATTGAACTTTTCTTATCTCCACCCATGAGTCTTCTTACTTTTCCCCTTCCAATTCTCTCCCTAATCCCGCTGGGGGGGTGAGGGTGAGCAAGAGGCTGTGTGGTGCTTAGCTGCCAGCTGGGGCTGCACCATGACAGTGGTGGATTGGGGTAACAGTACACCCTCCTGAGGTAAGTTGTAAAACCACCTGGCTATTCAGCAACCACCACATCCAGTCTGCAGCATGTCTGAATCATGAGCTTTAACTTAAGGACAGCAGAAATTTGTACTCAGTAGATTTCAAGGAAGAGCACCTGCATTGACAAAACGTGCCATTCACCCTGCTCTATGGAAGTAAGGTCCATGACTCAATGTCTGTGTGGGAAAGTCACCCCAGGATCCCCATCCCCGGCAGGAGGGATGGTGTGTGCCAGGAGCTCACCCTTAATGACAGGATGCAATCTCGTAGGAATCAATTACTTTTTAGGAGCCAAGACTGTTTCTTTTCAACCAGAATAAGCCGCTGTTTCAGCACTGTGACCTGCTCAGCCATTCTTCATGGCATCACTCACACTGAGTGAGGACTCATCAGTCTGCTCTCATCTCAGGGAAAGGATTGCTAATGTACATTTAAAAACAAAACTCTGCCTAAAACAAGTGTCTCTGAAGTGGCAAGAAGGATGTGAGAGGGAGAGAATGAGCTGACTTGTAAAAAGGCTGAAAAGGGCAGTGGTACATGTGTCTGCTTGGGACAAGGTTTCCCTCATGACGTGTAGGGTTGCTGCTGATTGTCTGTTCCTCTCCATGGAGGTGACTGTTGAGGGACCTTGCACCCTTGTATTTTATCAGTACCATCACTGGCTTATATTTTCAAGGCAGGTGTTCATTCTATGATAACTACAGGATTAAACACAGGATGAAAGTGAAAACTCAACTTAATTTTGAGTATTGGTCTTTCCCTACCAAATGTGGGGATTCATGTCATTCACCATTCACTGTCTTACAGACAGGTGTCCTGTTTGGGGCTGCAGCCTCAGGGGAAGTAGTGAGCCAGTTTGGCATCCCATTGCCACTGGAGGAGGAGAGTGTCTTCCCCTTACCCCACCCCATCATCTCCTGGCTGCTTACATTGCGTGAGCTCATGGGACCCCACTTCAGATGATTTCATGAAAAAATTCAGCAGATGACTAACCCATCAAAAGACTAAAACTGACTCAGGGAAGTGTCTGAAGAGCATGGAGCTGTCCCAAGGGAAGTTGGAGCAGCACCAGGAGGTTCCCTGAAAGGATGGGAGAGCATGAGAGAAGGGAAAGACAGATGAGACCTGCCTTCTTCCGCACACATGAGCTGTGAAACAACACCCAAACGCATTTGTCTGAGTTTCCTTAGAGTCCCTGGAGAGAGATGAGCACTGAGCTGTTCAAGCTGAACCACCCTGTAGGACTTTCTACAGAGAGCACCTGAACAATGAGTGTGGACTAGAAACCAAACTTTTGGAAGCTTAAATTTAAATGAGGTAAAGCCCAACCATAGCACTTCAGGTAAACGTTCATCAAATGAATGTTCATCAACAAATGTTCCTGTACTCGCTGTTTCCCAAACACCTGAAATCTGTGCTTCCTCTCCCCATGAGTAACAGTACTCAACCCACTTGCATGCTGCTCCCATAGTCTTAACCCCATCTCCAAGCTATGTGCCTTCTCACACTTGGGGTTTCACAGTCTGGCAGATACTTGGCCATCCTGTTGGGCTTTGATGAATGAAATATCAGTGAAATGCCTGATAAGGTTAAATGGGAATCACATAAAGTAAGCACAATGGTTCCTGCTCCAGAGCAGTTGTCCCAGACTCTCTACCAGCTCACCCCAAATCAGTGGTTTGATTATGTCTGGGCCACATTTTTCACACTTCTGTTCTTCTTTGCACCAATGAGAGTTATATAGATGAGAGGTCTCTCTGCACCCCTTGGCTATTGAAATGTCCCATCAAAGTACCAAGGGCTTGACCGCGGCTTTGCTGGGAATAGGTGGGCAAAAGCTAGTGGTCAGAGCGCATCCTGCATTGGTTCTGCCTGCTGCACTGCTGTGCTTTTCAGAGAGGGCAAGGGAACCACAGGCCTGCACACCCCCTGTCTTGTCTCTATAAGTGTGGTACCCATTTATATTGACATGCATAAGTTGAGGAAAAAGCTAGAGAGGTATTTCAAACGTGTTTCCTCGCTTCTTTCCTGCCTCAGACACATACCATGCATACACAACAATATACAACACCTGTCTGTCTGTTTGGTGTTCTGTAGCAGACCATACATATTAACCATACATATTATTGCAATAAGCTGGCCATATCCACGTCCTATCTTATCCTTGTTGTCTGCAGTTTTTGCTGCTTGCTCTGAGGATTGCATCTTGCTGAGTGTTTTGTGATTGACTCCCAGATCTCTGCAAAGTCTCAGATTCAGTTTGCCAAAGCTCACTGGTTTACTGCATTATTTGTACTGTAGCAATGCCTGGAGGCCCCTTTGTGTGGAGCAGCGTCTGTGGCTGGTTACATATGCAGCTGTTTGTCCTAAGGTCCGAGACACACTCTCACAGCCCTGTTCCTGCCTCTTCAGCGCACGATGTTCTCAGCCATCGTTAAAGCTTAATATGTTCCATTTGGCACCATCGTGAGAAAGCTATCTTGTTTGGGGAAAAATATATTATTAAGCCCAAAGCAAAGATGCAGGCACTTTTTGGTGATGGTGTTGATTATTCACAAAATGTCATTCCCGAGTTGCCTGCTTTGCCAAGTGTGGGACATATGTTAGTAATTGACAATGCGCAACGTGGATCTCTTCTATAAATGGCTGTTTCAAAACACAATTAGTAATAAAATAAGGGGGCTAAGTGGTTCCCCAGAAGATCTAACGCTGCACCTCTTTTAAAACTGTTATTGCTAGCAGGCAAGACTTGTTCTCCCTCCTTCTCTTCTAGATTGCTTTTCTTCTTCTAAAACCTTAGGCCTGTTCCCCATTTTTGCTTACGTTGCAGCTTAGGGTTTTTTCACTCCTTCAGTAGAAAGCTAGTTGAAATCTGTGTCTTTTGTTTCTTAATACACTTTCCACTAGCATTCATGCTAGCCTTAGCTGAACAACTCCAGTAATGACATACAATGATTTTCAAGGCCCTGAAGGAGGAAGTAGTTCTATGAACCTTAGTTCATAGCACTACTGACTCTTTCTCTCTTCATTTTAGTTACAGTGCACATGAACATAAACTATCATAGATACTTTAAAAGAGTCAGAGGCCTGAGTTCGCTGTCATGTCGCCACTGCTTTAATGTGAAAGCATTAATTCAGGTGGCATAATTTCTGAACACATCAGTGGGGTTGAAATAAATCTTAACATAACAGCCCCAAGAAATTTACAGCAGAAGGGTTTGAACGTGCAAATATTTATGCAGGTGTGCAGACCTGCAGAGTCTGTTGTTGCCACAGACCTGTTTGCCTGAGGAAGTTGTTGGTCTGTTGGGCTTTTAAGAGACCTAAGTACCACTGGACAATGAATGGTAAGGACAATACAATGCACATAAAGAGAAAGGTGCCACCTGTATGAGGCAGACTTGGAAATGGCATTGTCAGGTTTGTCTGATATTTGTAGGGGCAAGATTATTTGGTTGTTTGGGTGGCTGGTAACGTATTTTCTTCATGCAGTATACTATGAGTTCGAGTGTGATTGGGATATAATGATATGTAGGTGGATTCTGGAAGTCCAGCCTTCTGGTGACCTGGCCTAGTCCATCAGCTAGCAAGGAGAAGAAGAGAAGCAGGTACAGATGACTGATGCAAAGTTATACCTGCCCTTTATGATTGTCAGTGTCTTTCTTTCCTGTCTTACTGGACTCCTCATTGCTGTGGGACACTTGTGTAATAGAACTGGTTTAGATGTTTGCATGTTCTTTCCAGTGCAACACTAGTTGCTGTGATCCACCCCCAGTAAATATTAGCCAACTATTGCAATGTGTTCTGTGTGGGGTGTAGCCTAAACCAGAAGTTGATGCAAAATACCGCATCCCACTTCCCAAGCAAGAACCATGGCCAAATTGCTCCACACTTTACATGGAGTAGCAGCCCAAAGAGCACAAAGGTCAGCAGGAATCTTTCCACTAACTTCAGAAAGCTTTGGCTCAAGCCACACAACACAATGTTAGGTACCGATTTTCCCCCAAAGGTAAACATGGCTTAGAAAACATTTCTGAGAGCCTGACCTCTCTCTTTTATCTACTGTGGCTAGGAATGATACCAAACCAGAGATGTCCTGGCTCAGGAGAGGTGGTGCTGCTTGGCTGGGAATGGAGCTGAACCTTTGGCTTTTTCCCTTTTTCTGAAGTTTCTCAGCCTCCAGGATGTGAAGTTTTCCCTGGCCCTTGGGTGGGAGAATGCAGGTTAGTCTTTCCATGTGGAATCAGTATTCGTTGAACTGCTTTTCCAGTTTGTATTGGTTATTTTTTCATTAAAGGAGGAAAGAGAGGTAAATTAGGTCACTTTTTGGAAGGAGGTGGAAGTGAATTATTGTTCTTATCTATTTCATATCTATGTAAGCCCTATGTATGGTTTTTTGTGCCTCAAATGAAGTAAACAACATAAATAGAAGGTCTGATTCCTGCTTCTCTGAACCCATGGATTTAAATTAAACTGTTTGATTCACCATTTATGTACTTTGTATAAGGATGGTACATCCTGACAGCATCACTGGCTGGTAAGAAGTCAGAGTAAATGTTCTAGCAGGGCTCAGGCATCATGATCACTATTGTGAAAAAAACAACACAAAAAACAACCAACCAATAAACCAAACTCCATAAGTAAAAGTATCCCATGCAAACCAAGGAACTACCTTGATGACCCCTTGATGCACCCCTTGGTGCACCCTTCGCTGGGTTAGAAACTGGCTGAATGGCCGTGCCCAGAGAGTGGTGGTGAATGGAGTTCAATCCAGTTGGTGGCCGGTGACAAGCGGTGTTCCTCGGGGCTCAGTGCTGGGGCCAGCCTTGTTTAATGTCTTCATCAATGACCTGGATGAGGGGATTGAGTGCACCCTCAGTAAGTTTGCAGATGACACTAAGCTGGGCGGGAGTGTTGATCTGCTTGAGGGCAGGAAGGCTCTGCAGAGGGATCTGGACAGGCTGGATCGATGGG
>VZTL01029284.1:39737-52451 GCA_013400535.1 Scopus umbretta
GATTCTATGACCCCAGGGGCAAGCCACTACTTTTCAGCTCAGGGTTAAAACTTCCTATTGTACACTTTCAGGACATAAAGAAATGCAATGGAAAGTTAGAGAGGTTAGATAAAGTTAAGTAACTTCCTCTATTTTTATTTTCAGGTCTCCCAACTATAATCTATTAAATTACATCTTGGTAGCACAGAGCCAGTAACAGTGATTGCAACCCTCTTGCTCACAGGTGATGGGTAACAACATGTCAGGGCCTGAGCTCTTTCTCTCTCCCCCACTGTTGCTGCTGTGTGAGCTATGTCTATCCAGGGAACAGAGCAGCAGGAGAAGGATGGAGAGGTAGCACTGGGCCATGCGGAGGAGGGGGATCAGGCATGACAAAGTTAATCATCACTGCTCATTAACTGATTTCTCCTATACACTCTTCTTTCCAGTGGGAGCCAGAGACAATAATATTTCATTATTGCTGACAGTAACGCCTGTGTTGTGATATATGCTTTGCTGACAGGAGCTGAAATCTTTGAGGTATTTGCCATTGGAAGCTCGGTCCCATCCCTCCTGGTTTGTTTATTATTTGCAGCGCTGCTGCCTCGGTCTCTCAGCCAGCTGGCTTGTGTGGAAAGGGGATTCCTGGAAGAGCAGTGTGAGGCTGGCTCAGGCCTTGGGGGTTCGTTACCATGTCCCCAGTCATGCACTTGACACTGACATGCTGAGTGATTTAGGACCAGACACTTGCTGTCTTTGCCTCCATTTCCCTCTCTGTGAAATGTTGATGGTGGTGTTTACTTCACAGACTGTATGAAGCTGTGCAGTTGCCAAGCTCTCTATGAGGCAACACATGACATCAATTAACTGTGCTGTACAGGCCCAACACTGAGAAAGGAAAAGGTTGTTTCATCACTGAGAATATTATGTTTCTCCATCCATCTTGAACAGCTAGCCTTGTAGGGGACGAGTGAGAATCAGTTGTGCATTTTGCCTTTCTGTGTTCAGATACAGAAACAATCTGTAAATATGATGATAGTCAACATTTATCATCTGAGGTACTGAAAAATTAAAACATCATGTGCTTTCATTGGTTGTCTTTGCTCTGGCTCCAGTATCTGACATTTTACTTTGCTTGCTTAATGGACTTGTAATAAAAAAAGAGATAAAATAAACTAATAATTCTCTTAGTTTGTTTCCTTAGTGCTCATGCTCTTTCCCCATTACTTCTTAGTCTTCTCCAAATGTCTGTGAATTATACACTAAGGATCAAATACTGCTTCAGTTTGAAGTCAATTGCAAATTTCCCATAGACTTTAAGAGAAACAGAAGATGCCTCAATGCCTCACCAAAGCTTTTTTTTTTAAAGACGAAGATGCTGAGTTCCTTAGAGGAGATGTTTTGGACTCTCCAGACTATGAGTTGATTCACTAAATACTCACTTCATGCACATGAGAAAGGGGAAAAAAAATAATGTTTGACTCTCTCTTTCCTATTACTTGAACATAAAAAGTGCCTCATTTGTTTGTGACTTATATTGATTAAACCATGGTCTTATGGATTACTATGTATTTTTCTCAATAGAGGAAAAGCATACAGGATAATTTTGGCAGTTCATTATTACTGTCCTAGTTTCACCAGTATAACTGTAGCCAAAAAATTTGCAGCATGGGATGGTATCTTTGTTTCGCATTTTGGAGATGTCAGATACCTATTTTTTGCGCAGCCTACTGTGTGGCCTTGGAATCAAGTCTGTAGCTGCATTATATTTTATATGGGTTGCTAGAAATTAAGACCTTGACAAAAGGCTGTTATTCATATCTTTTGCAGTGTGGGGTGAAGGTATGAAACCTCCTCCTTATAAAAAAGCCAAATGACATTACTGGAGAGGATCACATTACTGGACTTCACACAATTGATGAATCTTTGGCCTTGTGTCTGCTTCGTGATTGCCTCCAAGATGTGAAAGTGGAAACAGATTCAAGTTCTGTGAGGGCCCAAATTTCAAAAGATCAGGCTTCTGTGTGATGGAGTGCATGGCCAGCAATGCAGGCGGAAAAGGACCTGTTGGAAAGCCCATGGTTGTATCTTTCTTAACTCATGCAATAATCACTGTAGCTTCCTTTCTCAGTTATTTCCCCATGATTCATTGATTCTCCTGCACTCAGGCTCAGAGATTTCACAGTTCCTGGCAGCCCACCAGACTCTGAGGGAAGAAAAAGGACCATATGTGTGTGATGAAAAGGGTGAAAGCTTTATGCAATCAACTCTATTTTCCCTTCCTTGTAGGCATTTGCTTATCACTGTAGTTTTCCTGAAAGATCAAAAATAAAGCCTTCCTGGCTTTGGAGCAGTAAAAAGTAGTTTTTATTGCAGAAATGTGACACCATAGGTGTTAATGCAAGTCCCATTATTTTAGTTCTTTGACTTAAAAGAACGGTGCAGCTGCCTTGCCATATTTAATATTTCATTGTTACCAATATTGTGCAAAGGCTTCAGTACAGAGTGAGCTTAACAAGTAACAATGACATCACATCAATAGCAATAATCCAAAGTAAATTACCTCTTCTCCCTTCCTTTGTTTGCCTTTGCATTTTTGTTCCAGGTGAACTGTCAAATGCTCTAGGCCATGCATTTCTCTGAGGTGACCGCAATTCTTCAGTAGCAAGCATCTCTGCCCTTTAGCTGTGAACCACATGGTGCTCCAAAGAAGACAGTAAACCACTAGGAACATCAGCTGTGTCCCACCCTACTGGGAATTTTGGATTTTTCTGAAGACAAAAATATTTTCCTTGGACAATACTCTATAATAGTAAATGATAATAATACTAATAGTGCTGTGCTTTTAAAATGTGTTTTTCTAACCTTGGAGTCTGAACACTGTATATCACATACTTTTAATTGAGTCTGCTGTTGCTTGAAAAGGTTTGTATTACCCTCAAGACTTAGGAAAAGCCGTAACCCAAAAGAAAATGGATTCTTAGATGATGCAATCCAGAATTCCTTGGCTTTATTCGGGTGCATGACCAATTGTGTTTATCTCAGACCACTTATTTGACCATTATATTATGGCTAGATAGGGCACTAGCACCTTTTAAGAAATAATCACCTGGCTATCAAGAATCCAAATGATTCAAGCTGAGATGCTTTACTTTGCAATGCAGTGAATGCAGGTATCATAGCTTTGTAACTCTAGCATGTTTTTCCAGCAGATACCTGAAGGTGCACATTCAGTGGCTTTGAATCTGTTGGGTCACTGTCTTTGTGCTCTTTTCTTTTTTCTTTTCTCTGTTCTATTTGTTCTTTTTTCTTTTCATCTTTTTTCCTCTTTCTTTTATGTTTTCTTGTTTCTTCTTTCTGCTTTTTTCCCCCTTCCTCCTTTTTTTTTTCACTGTACTATCATGTTTTTGTGTTTTTCAAGGTTATCTATCTGGAAGCAAAACAAACACTGGCTTGCTTTCTTTCAAAGGAGATTTTGGTTGAGGTAATAATATATTTGTAGTGAGCAGCAAGGGGCCATCTGTTCACTGCTGAAAATAATATTCAGAAAGTAAGCATATCAGTGAAGTGCACCGAAAAGAACAAAGCAAAGCCTCCCAGAGTGCTTCTCTCAAGGCTATTATTTAAAGCTCATGGGTTGCTTCAACCCCCATGGCCTTGAACAGAGCTTCTGAGGATGGCTGGGTTAAAGCTGCCCACTGTTTTACCTGAATGACAGCCTACTCTCCCACTTCTTCAGCTACTGGTCTGCAGACAGGCAGATACGGGACAAGACAGACAGACAAAGTCCAGAGGGCCCTGGACTTGTACGGGTCCACCAGACCTCTCATATTCACGTCTGCCATTAAATCAAAGGGAAATATTGCCTGAATGGCCTCCCCACAAGCTCTGAATGTTGATTATTTAGAAGACATCCTTGCTTCCAGTGTTAGGTGATGAAATCTTTTGGGTACAATTGCCCTCTCTGCATGAACATGTATAGGCATGGATCCTAGGGAAGGAGTTCTTTGTGTTTTCATTTCTTCTACTTGGCAAGTGAGGGTTGCCTTTTGACAGAAGATCTGGGAAACTCAGCCCCTTCTCCAGCCTCCTCATGCTACAGCTAAGGCACCAAAGTGATCCAGGAGAAACATCATGAAGGCAGCAAGAGCCATACCTACTCTGTGTCTCAGGAAGGTCCACACCCAGGGTGTCTCCCTGTCGGTGCCTGCGCTGCAGTTCCTTGACCTGCAATGACTTCGCCATACTGAGGTGGGGCTTGCCACCTCCCATATGTGCCGACTGCAGTGGAAGAGAATGAGATGGGAAGACCTGACCAAATCTGCTCAAGTTATTTCAGAGGCTGCAGTCTCTGTAACACTGCTCAGGCTCTTCCCCACTTATCACTGCAGTTGACAGGCATTTTGATCCTGAGAAAATGGCACTGCAACAAATTTGGGATGTTAGGTGTGAGCTTGTCTGTTCCAGTGAGCTTAAAAGGTCGTGACCCCTCATTGCAAGAAATATACAGGGCAGCTGGAAAAAGTTCAGAGATGGGCAACAAAGATGATCCAAGGTACAGAATGGCTCTGTATGAAGGAGCTGAGAATTTTTTGTTTGGGAAGGAGGTAATGGAAGAGGAGGTGATGGATTTACAAAAAATCTGAAGTGGCATGGAGAGAACGAGTAGATTGATTTTTTTACTCTTTTCCAGTACAAGAGGTGGGAGGCATCAGATGAAGCTAATAAAACAGTAGAGCTCCAAACAAAACATCTTCTCAGGCAGCTGACCTGGGGATCTCCTTGCCAAAGGATGGTGTGGGTGCTAAAGTTTTATATGAGTTCAGTGAAAGACTGGAGAATTTAATGGAAGAGTAATCCTCTTAGAGTACTAAATACGTAGAAACTACAGCCTTTTCAGGAAGTCCCTGCCCTGAAAACGGCTGGCAACTGGAAGATTGTTACAGGGAGTTTTCATAAATGCCTCTTCCCTAGGCATCTGCTCCTGGCCATGGTGGGAAGCAGGTTATGGACTAGAAGGACCTTCGGTCTGACATTTTATGCGTTTCCTTCTGTTCTTCACTGCAGTGAAAAGTCTGCAAAGCTGTAGAAAGTAAGGCTATGGTTTACCTCACTTAACTTTAACCATTGGAAAGTAACAGCACTGGTCACTTACCTCCCCCAGTAATCAGCAGCACAGAGGGCATGTCACCCACCCTAAGATAGGTGTCCAAAAGGATGGGTGAATCACCATCTCCAGCTACTTTTTATTTCTGATTTCCCAGGGGGTCTGGACAGCTGCCTAGGGTTAGATGAGCACTCTCTTTACACTTGTGGTTAATCTTACTTCAGTGAGACTGATCCTGAGTAAAGCAGGATTTAGCTGTAGATGTAAGGCCTGTTACTTCAAGGTTTTAAAAGCACACTGTGTTAAGGCTAACTTTTGTTAGATGCGTACTCCAAAAAAATGCTCCTTGAGCATGACTGGGAATTTCTCTCTTCACAGGTCAGTGGACTGAGGCAACAAAACCAATTGAGCTCTACCTGGGGTCTGAGGAAGCTTTAGTTCAGAGTGTGGGACTGCTGACATTTCACTAGGTATTTAGACACTGCATCTGACACTAATTAAAAGGAAGGTGACTGACAGCTGATAGGCAGATTGCTGGTTTGTGTTGTACTCCCCAGAAATGTTACATGACCATTCCCAGCTGTTGTTCCAGCATGGGGTACCACCAGCTGTCTCATCAAATCACACCACAGAATAAGAGCACAGAAATCTTCCATATTATCCTGCCACAAGAAAAAAACACCACCATCAAGACACCAACAACAAAAAAGAAAATGTTGAAAGCTAATTTTTTTCTTCCTTTGATTACATTTTACCTTCCAGGAAGCACAAGTAAACACAGTCCAAGTTCTTTCTAGCTTTGCAATCACCAGCCTTTGTTTTTGTAAATGGCTCTAAACTGCTAACTTCATTTGCACAGCACTTGAATTACTCAGAAAATTCTTTCTCATCCAGGCTTCTAATATGCAGTGTGACATACCCTGGCAGTGGTGGAGCAGCATACCCTGCCTGCATTCTGTGGATGCTTCTGTGGATGTGTTAATCATTACAACGCAGCTTTCCAAAACAAACAGATATTGCTGAATGTTATATAAATGTTAATTAAAGTGAATTACTCATATTTTTTTAGTATAAGTCTGTGTTTTAGTTCTGCCTTTTACAAGAGATTGTGGTATTCAAGATGTAAAGTCAAATCTGTCCCAGAATTTAGATTTCATAGGGACAGACTTAGTAAAAGCCATGATTACCAGAAATAGCCCCATTCTATTTTCCTTTTCTAAATTTGACTGGAAGTAATCGTTTAAATGTATAACCAGTATCTTAACAATACAAAGGCTGCTATATTCAATCCCAGATATGAAACGGGCAGGGAATGGGTTACTATAAAATGTTGAATGAGGAATCTGCTGTCACCAACTTGCCTAAGAAGCAGGCACAAACCTTAAAATTGTACTTTAATGATCTTTGAATTTCAGAAATGCCAGATGCTATTTGATAATTAGATATAGAAAATAATAATAAAATCTCTGGATACTAATGCTTCTGGGTCTTACGGTGTCATAAACCTGGAGTAATGCCACTGAATATATCTAAATGCCATTGATAAGAGAGTTGGTGGAAAGGTAGAATCAGACCTAAGACCTTTTTCACTTACTCTCTTTAACCTGGCCAAACCTTTACCTGCCACGGTCTTTGCTCTGCAATGAAAAGCTCAGGCATTAGTGCTTTTTATCTAGAGAATGAGAAGCAACAGTATCATCCGGTAAAAGGAACATTATTTAAACACATTTGAAAGCTACACTGTGTGGGAGAAACTCATCATTGGAGCCAGTGTGGGTGACTGAATTCTCTGAATATTTTTATGGAGCTTTTAAAAGACAGCATCTTACCTTACCTACTACACTGAATGCTATTTCATGTTGTCCTTGAGCAATGCTGCCCGGGGGAGGCAAGATTTGTTGAATGACTAAGAGCTAGCAGTATTTAGACACCTACCTCCCCTTCACTTCAATTAAAATTAGGCACAGAAATGCCTTTGTGGATTTGGGCCTGTTGAGCAGTGAGATATGGCAGGGAATCAAACTGACCTGCAGGAACAGTGTAGCAGCTGACCAGCTGCAGCAGATGTTTTATGGCTATGCTGAAGGCAGACATGCCCAAGGAATTGTCTCTGACTGCACCGCGGCCATCCTCTCCGTGCAGGAGCCCATGCTCACCTGAAGTTGATGCTGACTTTCTAGGATGGCTGGGAGTTACAGCTGACTGAATAACATGTGCTAGCTGTCCCCTTAGCTCTCTGAAGAAAGTGTTTTCTTAGAAGGATTTCTGGAAGTCCTCTGCAAGTTTGTGGTGGGGCACTTTTTAGGAATATGCAAGAAATTATGATATGAGCAGCCAGACAAGTGTTGGACAGTGGACAAAGGGAGCTTCCAAGAAAGAAAGCTAGTATCAACAAATAGAGGTCAGATATACATAATCATTTATCTGCTTTGGCCACGCTAACAGTAAACCAGCTGCAAACATATGCAGATGACACACTGAGTCCACTTCAAAGGCTCTTTACAATTCCTTAACTTGGACCTAAGCAGGGCACTGTGGGTGCCAAGATAGACACAGAAATCTTCCTTGGATAACCATTTCTTAGCCTAGCATTGCATCTCGATTATCTCCTTTCAGTAAAGAAGAGCTGTTAATAATTAGCTGCTTTCATTGCTGTTATAATTAAGAAGCTAGGCTACACATCTCGTATGGTTACATTTCATTTTCAAGCCTAAAGGAAGGGAGAGAAGCTAGGGGGGAGGAAGTGGGACATGAGTTTTAGCTAGAATTATCTGTGGGGCTGGGCAATTTAGCTAGAGGGCCATAAAATACCTGGAGGAAGGACAGGGAAGCTACTTCTCATGTTCAGCAGCTGCTTCAGACAATGTGCTGGAAGTGTGCATGAGGGCCAGGCTGTCCGCAGCACTTGAACAGTCACCACACAAGAGCCACGCTGGAGGAGAGGGACAGGAGCAGAGGGACAGTTAAAGGCTGGCCTGCAAAACCAGGAGCTGGTCAACATGGGAACAAGCAGCATGCCTACTGTAAGGGCCACATCCCTGTTCAGCCTGCTCAGAAACTGAAGTCTCTCTTTGCAAACTTTTTGAGCCTTTTGCAGCAGTGATGTGCACCCAGGCTCATACACATGGTGTGTGACCTAGGAATCAGCACTGATATGTTTCAGGTTTGATGAACTTTCTTTTTTCCAGACAGATAAAAGATCCCTTACAAACCTCTTTCAGCTGTAGTCTCAGTATATTTTCCATACGGGATACAGCTACAGATTTTTTACCTTACCAGAAACAAAGGTGCCACAAGGGTTGTATACAAAGACAGGTAGCAAATAGGGCTGATACTTCGGACTGCAAATCCCAAAGAAATGTCATCACAAATATCTGTTGGTTTTGGAACTGTCTAAAAATGACAACTGAGCTCAGTGTAAGTAAAAAAAAAAAAAGGAAAAAAGTGTAAGTCTTTATAAGAAAATAATGCCATGCATGTATAAACACTTCCCAGGGTTGTGATTTTTCTGAAGTGCTGTGAGTTGAAAGTTGTTTTTCACTCAACAGCTACAGCTGTGACTCCAGCTGTCCCTTCTAAATGTTATTTGTTTCAGGAAGCCTCTCATCCAGAGGACTGACCTTTCAAAGGGATTCATCATTCCCCTGCTTTTGTGCTTCATTATGTATATGCTGATGAGCTGAGGGTGGTGGCCAGGAGATAAATTGCTAGTAGGTGATAAATTGGTAGATAACCTACTCATTAGTTAAAAGGTTGGTAAGTAAGGTAGGGAAGAAAAGACTGTGCAGGACACTGGTCTGGGGATGAAAGTGCTGTCAGTGCAAGCTGATGAGGGATTCTGTGGAATATAATTAGCAAGTAAGTCCTAATGTGGCTGCTTAGGTGGATGTTACATGTAGTTCACACTGCTTTTTGAAAGGGGTTGCTGGGCATTCCCACCATGGCTGAAAGTTTTCCTTCTTTAACTACACATGTGAACTTTGTTGCTTAAGAGTGAATAAATAGATTGCTGAGCCTGTGTGTACCCCTGTAAGACTGCACTGTTATAATCTTAAAATGAATAGTGATGGTGGTTTGCTATGAAAAAAAAGTCTCTTTCTTGTGAAAGCAAGGGGTTGGTATTCTTTGATTAATACTCTCAGCATGGCTTGAGATGCAGTTTGAAATGCAAGGCCATGCAGTTGTACAGCAGTGCCACCTTCCACCTAAGTAAGATTCTTCTTATTGAAAAAGCTATTAATTTTAGTAAGACTGCAGGGTGTACTGAGATTGATTTTACTTTCCTGTCCAAGATCAAAGCATGTGGTTGCTACCTTTAAATTTTAGTAAAATCCCTGTAGATAAATGTTGCAGTTGCTGGCAGTACCTTTCATTCTATGAGTTCTCAAGACAGTAAATTCTTTCCAATATGTGCACAGGTGGTGGAAGCTACCACTCTGCCCTTGGTTAGCCAGAGTTCTTGTTTAATGCCCATCAAAACTTAGTTCTTGAAAACTGGCCCCTGTGAGAAACACTTCTAATGAGTTGGACTTTCCTGAAATGAGGTAGGTGCAAATGAGTTGCTTTAATTACTTCAACTTAAATTAGCAGTTTTCCTGTGTAGTCAGGGGAAACTGGCTGAGGATTTTTCTCTCATCTAAAATAATTTCTGACAGAACTAGGAGGACTTGAAAATACTTCTGGTCAGTCAGGGCTGGCAATCGGTATGAAATTATCCATGTGTTCGCTGGTACTGGAGTGAGGTTGGTCTCTTGCTATCGTTTTTGGCAACACAAGCTGCACATGCAAAAGAGACAATAGTAGAGTCAGATACAGGCTTATGGATCCCTTGTGGCTGTCTCCACACCTATGAAAAGAAAATAAATGGTATTAGCGATGACGCACCAACTTTAGGAGCTGTTCCAGCCATTGTCCCCAGAGCATCCAAGGGAGATAAGAGTTAAGTATGTGCTCCAGTAAACAGAAGAGCAAAAGTGCAAAGTATGTTAAACCCAGGGAGCCAAACTGCAAGGATGCTGTCTACAGATTAAGCCTACCAGGAACTAAACAGAGCAGATAGGTTGGGGTTTTCATAGTTTGTTCTGCAGCAGGAGATTAATTTATACTTATGCATTCTGCCTACAATACAAGGCTAGGACCAAGTAGCTGGCTGCTGCCTTCTGCAGAGGATCCCCATGGCAATGAGCACAGCCTGGAGGAGTTTGTACTGTCTGCAATAGACAATCATAAAATACTCTAAGACACAGAAAACTATTCATGTAGTTATTGCAGCATTGTTACTTGACAGCAAATAGTCTTTGTTACAGTCTGAGTCAACAGCTTACCAGAGGAAGCAATACTTGCTCTCAGGCAAGTGGTTTTGAAGACCTGATTATCACTACAAAATTTTGGCAACGTTCACAGTGTGAATGTGTGGTGACACTGGTATTTTATGCCCCAAGTTACTTTAGTGCTGCAGGTGGCTGTATTCCAAATTCTCTGGGCCTGAAGAAGCATCGCAAGCAGCTAGTAATATATTAATTACAAAGTAATTCTGAATATCTGTGCCTAGCAAACACCATTGACAAGGTGAGGGGAAGGTGGGACTGAGGCCTTGCAACAGCAAACTTTCTGGACAGTCTCTTGTGTCATTCAGTAAAGCGTCACTATAATACAGGGTCACTACTGCTAATTTTCACTACGAGTTGCTACTTGCTAGTGGTGTACAACACCATCTTAAATCCATTCACAGACCTTTAAGCGAGCTGCAGTTTGGAGGGAGGCTATTTTTTTTTTTTTTCCTATTAGAACAATGGAGAGAACTAGAAGGGGAGAAACCAATAAAATAGACAAGCTTTTTTGGTCATCCAAGATCATCTTCGGCTGAAAATTAGAAGCAGGAACATTAGACTAAGAATGGGGTGAGAACTGTTGCTTTGAAGATGAAAGGACAGAAAAGAATTTCCAACCCATCCTGAAGTTTGCCAACTCCTTGCTCAGTAGGGGAGCTTTCCTTCAAAATCTGGATTATATTGTGGGACAACCTTCTAATCCAAGATACTTGTAGCAATACAGTCTGTGCTGTAAAGGTGGGAATAATAGTATATAGGAGGGACAGGAATAAATTCTCAATAGCAGAGGAGGTGAGGTCTTGTTCCAGGTTCTGTAAACCCCATGCTGGGGTATGTCTGCATGTATCTCTATCTTTCAGTGAAAATCCCATTTTAAGAATTTCCTGCTCTCTTCCCACCCATGGAGCTTTATTCAGACCCACCTAGGCTGGGTTGCACAGCTGCTTAAGAGGCTACTGGGAAACTAAACCAGTGAATTGATCAGAGGCCTTTAAAAATCCCTACCAAAAAAGCACAAACCAGCCCTGTGTCTGAGCTAACAGACCCGACCTACGTTAGCAAGGTAATACTTCTTCCAGTCCAAAGTCTCTGTGTGGAGCTTGCACCTACCTCCCCAGCCTGATTCCAGCTTGGGGACCCAGGCATGGAGACTCATCATGTGGTGTAGATGAGCCTGGTTTATCCCATGTGCCGTCCACATCTTTGACTATAGGAATCCTGACTGCCTCTGTAAGATGTGGCCCATCTCTATTAAAGACACACTGAATTGTCCTGTCTTCATATGCTTAAGGGTTCTCCTGACAGGACTACTTCTTAGAGCATCATGTTCTTAAAACTTAGGTAAGTAGTAGGGACATATGAGGATAGATTACCTGTAAATACATACATAATCCTGGGATTGGCAGCCTTGTGGGTGCATATCCATATAAGCCAAGCCTATTGCTGGGGGTTATGAGTAGCCCATGAAAATGAACAGAATCACAGCAGCAGGCAGTGATCTGGTAGTCTGTATAAGGTGGGATCTCTTTCATCTCTCTTTTCCCCCTTAATTTCCTCAATGTAAAATATATATCCATAGTAGTATTTTTTCTGTTTTCATCAAGAGTTCAACTACTGGGTTTTGAGTGGCTTAAATTTAAAGGTTTTGTTGATAACTTGCATCTTGATTACATGTCACCATTTTTTGATGATGAGATATCTACAAAAACTTGATACCATGTCTGCAGAGAAAAGCCCCAATATGAATTTTGCTCAGGGTATTTCAAAGACAATATAGTTATTGCAATAGCTGTTGATCCAAAACACTTCACATGTAGGAAATCTTAGCTGAACAATCATAGGATCATTTAGGTTGGAAAAGACCTTTAAGATCATCAAGTCCAACCATTAACCTAACACTACCAAGTCCAACACTAGATTGTATCCCTAACTGCCACATCTGCATGTCTTTTAAATACTTCCAGGGATGGGGACTCAACCACTTCCCTGGGCAGCCTGTTCCAATGCTCAACAATGCTTTCAGTGAAGAAATTTTTCCTAATATCCAAGCTAAACATCTGCTGGTGTAACTTGAGGCCATTTCCTCTTGTCCTATCACTTGTTACTTGAGACGGACACCACCTCGCTACAACCACCTTTCATGCAGTTGTAGAGAGCAATAAGGTCTCCCCTCAGCCTCCTCTTCTCCAAGCTAAACAACCCCAGTTGCCTCAGGCATTCTTCATAAGACTTGTGCTCTAGACCCTTCACCACCTTCGCTGCCCTTTGGACGTGCTCTAGCACTTCAATGTCTTTCTT
>VZTL01029296.1:19085-58050 GCA_013400535.1 Scopus umbretta
GGGGGGGGGGGGGAGAGGGAGTGTTGATTTCTGTCATGGAGAGGAGGTTCTTGTATAGGGCTGACCCACAACAAACACTGTGCTGTGTTACTCGGACTGCCTCCAAGGGAGCATGAGGAGGTTTGTGCTAGCATGTGAGGATGCAGCACAGATGCACCTACTGCTGAAAAGGACCTTCTTGTAGAGACCTTAGACTGGTCCCCTAAGGTTCAGTTAAGGTCTCTCCAACATATAGTAGAGGGAGACCCTGACTTAAACTCTGTCTTTTGAGAGTTAAAATTTATTTCAACAAGTGAGAGCGTGTAAGTCCCATAGCAGCAGCAGTTCCCGCTTGGCATTTCATAGCTCCTTTCTTCCAAGAAGTGCCTGCTATACCTTACTGGCCCTGAGCCACCACACAACCAGGCGTTGCATGCCCAGAGGGCTAACAAACATCCACTAGGATATTATAGCGCAGATCCAGCCCTTTTGGGATTGGGGTGTCTTGCTCCTGTGCTCTGCAGTCTTCTCTGCTGCTCGTAGTGTTGTGGTGCTGGTTGAGCAGAGGCACAAGTAGCCCTGCAGGCTGCCAGATGCTGGGAGGTCAGGGTCGTTTGAGCCTGTTTGTCAGAGCCCGTTTGCCCAATTTGACCTCACAGTCGAAGATGGAAATGGAGAAGTGAAACTGCACACACGGTCTGGTCAAAGCAGGTACGTGGGAGGAGGGAGGGTTCAGCCATCCCCTCCCCAACAGTTGCCTAAGTGAAGGGGTTCAGGAGAGCAAGGACGCGTCAACCTAATACCGAGCCCTTAAAGGACCCAGATGCAAAGCCCAGCTCAGCCCACGGAAGGGCTATTCATTGTTTCATCATCTTTTGGATCAAGACAGAGGGTTTGAAGTGGTGTTGGTGGCTGGTAATGAGGGTGGTGGATTCCTGTTCCCCAGCCCACTTGTGTGCAGCTGGGTAAGGTCTCCTTTATCTGCCTGACCCAGCTCATCAGGCCCACCCACTCCTGCTTCTGCTTGGAGGAGTTCAGTTTGTTTCCTGTTTCGCCTAAAATTTCTTAACTTCTCTCGCCTAAAATATGGTAGTTTATCTCTTGTGGTTCTGTGTTTCACATCTTCCGGTATGCTCTTAGACTTATTTCCTGCCTCTTCTCCTGTGTTTTCTGTTTCTCACACTAACTCTCTAAACCCAGCTCCCCGAGCAAGTATTTCTACCTCATAAGCTGCTTACAGCAACTAGATGCCTTTTCTGAGACAAACCAATCACAGACAGAACTGCCCCAGCCCTTGCACTTACACAGCTGCTAGTTTGACCCTAATCCATTTTAAAAGGAGAGGGCTGGTGGGTGAGGATGGAGTCAGAAGAGAGAGGTCCTCGCTTGCCGGTATGTCTGCAACTCTGACAGACCGGCAGTGTGATTTGCATGCTTTCCCATGGGAGAAGCAGTGTTTTAACTCTTCCCTGATCACTTCAAAGCTGATTACTTGTTGTCTCTTGAGCTTTTATAATAATTTTATTAGGTAAGGAGGTGAGTTAATCTCTCTTTTAATCAATCTCTAATTTAGATAACTGCATTATGTACCTGTCTTCTGCCTGAACTTCCTCATTCATTCTCTTTGTGTTTTGCAGACTTCCTGGCTGCGCTTCAGCAGTGGGCAACTGAATACAGTCTTCTCTGCATCACGGTGACAGTAGTAATGTGAAGTTTAATGAGCACCTGCAAAGTCGTGTAGCAGGTAAGTGCTCCGGGGGTCATTCTTCCTTCCAGATTTGATGTGACTTAAAAAGCTTCTTGATGGGCTATCACTAGGAGACCTTGAGCATTGCAGCAGAAATGCCAGAAGGAAAGTGGTGTGGCTCGTATTTTAGTAAATGTTCCCAGCAGCGAGGGTCAGACAGCACTTGCAAAGCAGAAGTAGCAATATTGTGAAGGTTTAATTTGGAAATGGCTTCGGTTTAGATCAGTGTCAAAAGCCTCTCTCTTTTGGCATTCAGTATAAAATTGCTTTTATCTGACTGCTTGGTACAGTTGGGGTCTAGTCAGAGAGTGATAGCAAAAGGGAACCAACAGGTCCAAGCATTGCTGACAGCAGCTACTGCTGCATTTGCTGCTATGCAGCAGAACTTGCCAGAGGTACGGTACCTTGCCCAAACTGGGAAAGCACTAGATCTCTTCTCTTCCAGGTGTTAGATGGAGAGCAAAGGTCTGGAAGTGCCTGGACAACCTCCTGATGATCAGGGGTGACAGCGGAGGCAGCCGGATTGAGGGGAAATGCTGGCTTTTACAAGCCAGTGATGTGTAGAGTTTTCATGTTTGTATGAAAACCCCTGAGAAACCTGCTGAAAGCAGAACTGCCCAGTGAAACCCAGATGTCTGGCAGTGCTGCTCCGCCAGCATGTGACAGGAGGCTCTGTGGGTAGCAGTGGTGGGAAGGGAAGAACTGGAGCTGATGGCCGAGGGAGCTGCCAGAGCAGCAGTCCTGGCTGCCACAATGTCCTGCTACAGTTCTGAGTACCTGTTACTTCATGTATTCCATGTGACTTTTTTTTTCTTTTTCCTATTTATTCTGGATCTGTGTCTGTGTTGGGTGGTGTCTGTCCCCTTCTTCCTGTCCCAGTCAGTTCAAATGGCTGCTCTGCTCTAGCAAAGCTCAGCTCACAGCATTCCCTGGCATGTTACTCTAGCCAGCCCCGATCAAAGCTGTGAGAGCTGGCCCATTGCCATTCTCCTGTGTGTAAATGAAGCTCTTTCTGTTTTTCTTTTCCCCCCCACCATCTTTCGTTATTATCCTCCTTCAAGAGGCAGGTTTTTCTGGCCGATCTAGCACACTATTTGTATCAGTGATACTTGCCTCAAGGCAGAGGTGCTTTTTCAGCATTTATAGGGAAAACATCTGATGCACCTCACTGCTAAGCATGTGGCTTGGAGAAACGAAGCATGGTGTTGGCAAGGATGAGGACCATTGAGGCCAGCCATTGCAGAATTTAAGCCCTGTTAGGCACAGTCTCTGATTCATATGGTTATTTCTGTTGCCTGGCAAAGGAAAACATACTGTTCCTTCACTTTTGAAACCAGGGGGAAGAGGGTGTAGAGAATGTTCTTGTGCCTGAGCAGAAGAGTGACATTAGCTATAAGGCATTGGCTGAGCCACCTGTGTCACTAACTGCATCTTTCTCTGGGTTGCCTCAAGGGTGGGCGCCATCGATGAAAAGATAGTGTTTGTGGCCAAACCCAAATGAAAACAGTGAAAAAGCAGCTTCAGAGTGCCTTGTTTTCAGTTCTTCCAAATTGCAGAGGATTTGGTGATGCTCAGTGAGCACCCGATGAGGAGTGGGAGTAAACGGTTCCCACGCTGCCTGCAGGGAGGGAAGTAGGTCCCTAAGATAATGCCTGCATGTGCCAGAATCTCAGCAGGGCTTACAGCTTGGTTTGGAGAAAGCACATGCAGTGATAAGGAGACTTTCCTGCAGGTAGAGGTACTTAAGCAGTAGTCTAGACTGCCTTGGGAGGCAGAGAGGGAGATTTGTTGGAAGCTTTTCAGAACAAAGTAGACAGACTTGCCAGAAACCCTCCAGGCACAGTGTAGGCTATGCATGTAGGCAGAGAGGGAGACTTTATTGCTTTTTCAGACTTCTTTTTTCCCCTTATTTTTTAAGTGCTTGTAGAATATTAATAGATACCAGAGATGGAGCTAAGACAACATTCTCAAGCTTAAACTGTGACACTTGATGTTCACAGTACAGTGCTTCCCAGAGGGGCTCGTTTTTGTGTTCGTATCTGCTCCCAAAATGCTTAGATCCTAATCTATTTCTTCCTGGATGTTCAGGTACCTCACTGCCACTGGTTTCAGATGAGAGTCTGATTTCTAGAGGCCTCTGGAGATTTAGCAACCAAATACTTTGGGACTGCTGGAAATGTGAGAGAAAATACTTGGGTTTTCTGCAGCACAGCTGCTTCTTCACTGCAGATTGCAACCCATTGATGATAATTGAAAAAGACCCTTATGTTTCTCTCCCAGGCTAGTAGGGGCAAGAGTGAGATGGGTGTCTGTGTTTTGGGTAGCTGGAATCCATCAGCTGAACCTCCCCTACTGTAACACACAGTGACATAAATTATCTGGCACACTAGGTGACTTTAGGACCACAGTTGAGCTCTATGTCCTCCCTAGCAAGCTGGCTATGCTCAGTTTAAGTATCATGGCCACATTCTTCAGCCGAAGTCAAAAGACGGTCTGAAGGTGCTTGGCTGATGTCCATCGCACCTCCCTGTTGAGGCATAGCTGCTTCATGCTCTTGGAATGAGTGCAGGGTTATGATCTCAAGCTCTGAAGGAGTTACAGGAAGAAATCTTGACTGAAAGGGGTGTGTTTGCGTCGTAAGTCATCCACAACGCGTGGTCTCAGCTCAGCCTTGTATTTGCTGCATGCGGAGCTGGAAGCTGCCTTTGTTTCTCGCTAAGCTGAGCTCCTTGCCTGCTGCAGTAGAGGGGATTTTCGTGCCTATGAGCAGGGGCCCCACAGCTATGACTCACAGTTCCCAATACGTTGTAACGTAGGCTTTAAGTGTGCGGAGAGGCTGTTCCTTGGCTTTCAAACAAAGCCTTCCTTTGTTGTGCTTATGTTATAAAGGAAGCAAGAGTATGTGTTCACCCCACACATCCCAAATGAAAACCACGTGGCTTCACAGCCTTAACGTGTGCTTGGTAGTTTTGCTGCAGCAGTGCATGTTACATTGCTCTTATCCCATTGAGCCTTTTCAGAGTTTTTCTTCCCAGCATTCAGTTTACAAACTCTTCGGGGAAAGACAGAGCTTGAAGATGTTTTCTTTTATTGGTAAGCAGAGGGAGCTGAGCGAAGAGCATATGAAAATTATTAAATATGGGTGCATGTGTCAATAGACTGGTCTCTGAGTCATTCCCTTGGGTCAAAATGGCTCTGAGTTGGTGGCCACAGGTGCTGAAGGGATGAGCTTCTTGGAAATGTTGTACGGAACTGGGGCAGGTCATTTTTGTGTATGGCTTTGCTTTTTTTCTTCTGCTTTTTATTTACTCAAACTCATTTTGAAAAGCAGGGTTAGCCAGCAGTAGTCTGCAGCCAACATATTTGTGTGTGTGCGTGTCTCTTGGCAGTTTTTAGATTTACGATTAGCAAGCCAAGACTGGGCTTACTGCTTCCCAAAACATTTGTGTTGTTTCTCCTGTTCTTTTCTAGAGCCACCAGGTAATGAAGTAAGAGGGCCTGATCCTTCCTACAGACACTGGCGTGCAATGCGGAGTGCCTCTTCTTAGATCAGGGAGTCATCCTAGTGAGAGTCAAGGAAACAGGGCATTGCAGTAAAAGTGCTCTTTCTTGCTCTCTACTCCTTCCACACCCTCTACCCATCCCTGCAGGGGCCTTCATAGTCTTTTTTTTTTTTTCTTTGTTTTACTTAAGGAACTATATTGTGTTTTATAAAAAAAGCTGGGATTTCAGGCTATGGAATAAAGCATTGCTTTGTGTTTCTGTGGTGACGCTTTGGCTACAATAGCCAGCTTTTAAGTACTGTTCTTCCCCAACTGTTTGAATACAAACAGCTGTAACTAGTTAGCAAAACAATAGTCCTATATCACACAAATATCCAATCCCATCCAGTGTTCTTGAGTCCTGTTTAAGCGCATACTTGGGCTTGCAGGTCTCCTGGCATAGGAGTGTGACTTTGTCACTGCGTCAAGACTCTGATGGAGTAGAAGACCTCAGGTCAACCAAATTCCCAGCCGCAGTGACAACTTTTTTGCTGTGTTTTTATTGAGCGTTTCAGTGTGGAGGTGTCTGGCAACTACTGTGCTTTCTATTGTCTGTAAGATATGTTCATTGTTACATGACTGAAATGGGACTTCATAGTTTCACATGTAAAACATAATCATTCTGCGAGTCATGTCTGAGCTGTGCCAATATCCACATGTGCTCTTCTTAGATGTACTGGAGTGGTGTATTCCTGCTGGGAAATCGACTTTCTAACAATGTTTCCACTAACCCTCTTAATACCAAAGCATTTATTTCAATGGATGTACAATATACAGGTAAGTTGGATATATAGCAATGTAGGGCATATGCTTACTTTGGGACGAGGAAAGTCAGCGTAACCACTGCCCAATTTAACAACACTGGTGTGATGTTGTCCATCTTGTTGCGAATTAAGTGGGGAAAAGGAGGGCAGATTTAAACAAACATCTGGGCAATTGAACCCTTTTTATATTCTAGCCACCTTTCCCTGAGGTGACTGCTAGATCGGATCAACGAGCCATGGCTGCCTGCATGTGCAAGGGGAAGTGTGGCTGAGAGGGTGACAGCCGGAGTGGGTCCCAGCGTGAGCACCAGGTGGAGGCCAGAGAGCATCTATGTTGAGCTCTATACATTGTGGTTGACACTATCAGACTTTGGGTAAAGCAGCACAGGGTTCATGTCCATCTGTGCTGATGAAAGATTTTGTAAGGCAATGACTAGCTATCCAGCTATTGCCTGGGCTCCCATCACATTGGGCTTGAGGGGGAGGGAGCCAGAGAGGTTGGTAATCCAACTGTCTTTTTTTATTTCTTAGTGTGTGTCTTTTCTCCTCCTAAAAAAACAAAACCAAAAACCCCACAAAATTTCAGTCAACTCCAATTGTTTTCCTCACAATTAACAGACAAAATTTATTTGGCTTAAAAAGCCAAGCTGTTCCTGGCTGGGATCCTACCACAACAGCTCAGTACGTGGGTGGGAGCCGCATGCACACTTCCTACCTTTCCCCTCCTGCCTCCCTCGCAGCCAGCACTGTGTTCCAATTTGTAAAACCCCTTCTCGACTGTAGCAGGGGGAACTCGAAGCACTGCAGAGACTGCCCACGTGCTGCTTGCTGACATGAACTGAGCTGGCTTGCACAGTCAAAAAGCAAAAAAGCACATTCAGACAACAGGCAGGATGCTGAGTAACACGTTCCTCATGCTTGTTTCCTCTTGGGTCCAGCCTTACAGTGAGTAAACAGTGAGTGCTTTGGGGGTATGACATGGTTCTGCATTTATTTAGCAGTTATTACAGCTGTCCCTGATAGTGTCTGCTGGCTTCTGGAGCAGGAGGAGGGGGCCAGAATAATGTTTGGGTCAGTGGTGCGATACCTGTATGCACTGAGAAATAATGACTTGGAAATATCCAGATAAATCTCCCACTTGCTGATGAAACTGAAAATCTAAAAGTGCCATACCTCTTTGGGTTTTGGAAGAGCCCTAGAAGGCAAATAGCTCCTTTTGAGCCAGAAAGAAAACTGTGTACTCTCTAGGCTTTGGTGGAAGAGGGGACATGGGAGTTTATGGCAACAACTTACAAATGTGTCTGTGGGCAGAGAAAGCTGAGGCAGGAGGGGAGGACCTCTGAATGTCTGGAGTGGTACTGCAAGAAGAAAAGAAACAATCTGTCCTACTTTTATCCACAGTAGCCACTGGAAAGTTAGGGGTTCAAACAGCAGCAAAGGAGAGTTAATGAGGCATATGAGAGAGCTTCCTGATGGCAAAGGTAGCGAATGACTGGAAGACATGAGAGAGACTCCCTGCCCTTCCCAGGGCAAGTCAAGCACTCCTCTGCTTGGAAAGATGCTGGCGAAATCACTCCTCACTTGGACCTGGGGCTGCAAGGTAGTGTCTGCCTCCAGAGCGATGTCACTGCTGCTCACATGCTTATCCACCCTGGATCTGCCTGTCCGTGAGAAGGACGGGCTACCTAGTCCTGTACACAGGATGAGCATCAGCATTTCCTTGGAAATACCTGGTCTGATGACCCTGGGAGGAAAATATTGCTTCCAAAAGCCCACAGCAGACCTGTTGGGCAGGATGTCCGACTCAGGCTGCACGAGTGACCCCGTTGGCACTGCAGCAGGCTTGGGACAGGATGTCCACAGATGTTATGAAAGGCTAACGTGTTCTCAATCAAACAGCAAAACAATAGTTATCAGACAAGTGACCTTGTCCAACTGCTGTCCTGTGGCCAAGCAGCTAATCTGGGGTGGGGCTTCCAGGCACGTTTTGGAAGGCAGTTGCTTTGCCATACATGTCTTGTGCAGTCCTGAGCAGGCCAGCTGGCTTGTTCTGGTTTTAAACATGGTTGTGGTACCAGTCTGCACCTCATGTGTTGGTGCATTTTGTCCTTTCCACTGGTGGCTTTGGTAGAGAGCCAGAGACCTAGCCTGATCCCACTGGTCTGTGCTGAACCAACTGTGACTGTGCTGGCAACTGGAATTTGATACTTTGTCTGTAGCACTAATTTAATGCTCAAGAAGACAAGTCAGAGCATGAGCTATAGCTGTTGTGGCTGGAACTCTCCTGTCCTTGTCAGTAGCTAATCACACCAACGTCCTGCATGCAAGCTTAATTCACAGAGGGTAAAAGAACATCACACGCTGGTGCCGCTCAGACTCTGTATTGCATTTTTCTGGCTCCCAATTTCCTGGCTGGGATGCGTGGGCTGCAGCTGACTCCGTGCGCAAGCGATGGGACAGCAGGAGCCTCTCCTGGATGTCCCGTGTGGTGTGATCTCTGGGTGGGCTGTGCTGGGTGCTGTCAAAGCTGACAGGGAAGCGGGAAATGGGGGGGTGTCTTCATGCCTCTGTGTGGGTCTGGGGACATGTTCTCACTGCACCAGGTGGGGTCTTTGTTGTGGAGGGTAGAAACCAGCTGAGGATCCTCATATGAGCCTCTGAGCTCTTGCTGCCTGTGCCAGGTGAAAGCTAGGCAGGATCACATGCTAATGGTGTACGCAGTGGCGTGGGAAGGGTAGACTGGTGCAATAAACTCTTAGTCACCCCGGTGTGTGTTTCAGTACGTGGGCTCTGAGCGGTTGCCTTGGCTATAAGGGGCCTCCAGGCCTCCTGAGGATCTAGTGCCTCACCAGCCCCACCTGATGCTACAGCCCTACCTTGCTGACTCAAGTGAACATGGAAACTCTTGTTTTGAGATGCAGTGCTTCAGCATGATGTCTCCTAGGAGCTGGCTTATCTGGCAGCATACATCACACTGGGGTGTTGGATAACCTGCAGGCCCCAACAAGAATGATATTGACCTGAGAGAAAACCTCACTCACTTCTGGTCTGAAATTCTTCACCAAAATGGGGCTCCTCCCCTGCCCACCCCAGAAAACACTTCTTCACTGAAGTCTCAAAAACAGTCTCAAGAACAAGACAGGTTTGACTGGAGTCCTGCCAAAACTAATTCCGCAAGTCCTGTGAAAGCCCAAGTCAAACCTGCAAAGCAGAGCATTGACCTGAAAGCAGCCAAGTGATAAGGGCAGCAATCTCAGGAGCCAGGAAGGTGACCAAAGCTTAGATTACTGTTACTCCCTCCTGAATTTGGAGGAGAGACTTCAACAGAAGTTTCTGTCATCCCAAGTAAATGATCAGGCTATAAGGTTATAGATGTGTCCTCTGTTTTTTAAATATGTGCATATAAAATTAAAACCCCCAAATTTTCTCATTCTTCTCAGTGCAAAAGAGGCAAACTTTGAACAACAAATTCCCAGCAACTAATGGTAGAGACCAGTCTGATATCTTCACCAGGGTATTGCTCTCTTTAGTGGTACCTGCATCTTTTTCTGTGAACATCCATCCAGCGTGTGTCTATTCCTGAGACTTTGCACACAGCAGCTGGAAGGAAAACTGCCCTCACCATCTGTCCTGAGCCAGCAAAGGCCTTTTGACTGCTCTGTAGACGTTGATGGGCACATGGCGGAAAAACGGCAGCATGGTGTGGGGTTGACTAAATGTGCATCCTTCCAAGTTCTTGGCAGGAACAGTAATACTGATGTGCATCTCTGCAATTGCTATTTCTCTTTCATTGTGCATGTTTCCTACAATTCAGAGCTCGTAGTCCTCAGTAAAAGGAAACCTCATTTCTTTCTGCTGCAGCCTGGCATACCTCTGAATACAGGCAGAGGTAGCAACAGTATTTGCAGATTGGAGAACAACATAGTGCGTTACAAAGGGATTTCAGCAAACTTTTTGTCTTGACTAGGTCTTCATAAATGCAGCAGAAGTATTTTCAGACAATACACTCAAAGGCCAAAAGGCAGTTTTTTTCCTGTTACAGTAAGGGGAAGAATTGTGGAGCTCCCAGAAGCTCAGCTGTGAGGAAGTACAGCTGGGCTGGGCCTGAAACCCCTGGGCTTGAGATTCACATCTTCCCAGTAAGAAAGTCCCAAGTGTAGGTTAGTGGCTGTTCTGGGCTATTAATCTCCAGTCAAAACAAGCAGTAGAGTCCTTTCCAGACCTCAAGGACCTTCCCAAAAAGAATCTCAGAGATCATATTTGTTCCCATTAAAGTCCTGGTTTCAGAAACTGGCAGCTTTTAATGAAAAAAGCTCCCAACCAGCTGTAGTTTCTATCATCTCTTCGAATTACCTCTTTTCGTGTGGCCTACCAAAGCAAAACACAATGTGGCAGCCACCTATTCACTGCCTTTTGTGTCAGCCAAATCGCAGGAAGCAATCGAGCGTGTTGTAAATGATGTCTTGGCGTATTCCAGTGCATTACTGAACAGCATTCAGTGGCTTGACTTGTGTTTTTCTAATTTAAGAATCAAACCTTCAGCTCACTCCTATCTGGTTTATTGCTGAACACTAGCCAGAGCGTGTTTTGCTTCCCATGATTAAAAATTTAAGAGATTAAAAAGGTGGAAAAAATATAGCTTTATGAGGACCTCTTGAGGAAAGAAAGGGACTGTTAATGAAAGGGAAATATTCTCCCATGTCTTCAGAGATGATGGAAGGTTATCTGGGCTCAGAGCACATAAGCAGCCTACAGAGGCAAGTTGCAAGCTGCCATTTAAATCTCTTTTCCTTTGCCAGATTGAGCAGGAGACAAAAGGGTCTGAAGCTGCTGTGGAACAGGGTGTGAGGAAGGCTTGGGGACATCAGAAGTTGAGCACATTTTAGCTGGAAGGGATGGGACAATGTTATGGCTTTGAGCATCGTCGTCTATTCTGCCCTGGTGAGGCCACATCTGGAGTACTGTGCCCAGTTCTGGGCTCCCCAATTCAAGACAGACAAGGAACTACTGCAGAGAGTCCAGCAGAGGGCTATAAAGATGATTAGGGGACCAGAGCCTTGTGAGGAAAGGCTGAGAGCTGGGTCAGTTTAGCCTGGAGGAGACTGAGAGGGGATCTTATCGACACTTACAAATATCTTAAGGGCAGGTGTCAGGAGGATGGGGCCAGACTCTTTTCAGTGATGCCCTGCAACAGGATATGGGGCAATGGGCACAAACTGAAACACAGGAAGTTCCATCTGAATATGAGGAAAAATTTCTTTACTTTGAGGGTGACAGAGCACTGGAACAGACTGTCTCCTCCTCTGGAGATACTCAAAACCTGCTCGGACACAATCCTGTGCAACCTGCTCTAGGTGAACCTGCTTTAGCAGGGGGGTTACACTGGATGACCTCCAGAGATCCCGTCCAACCCCAACTATTCCGTGATTCTGTCTCTGTGAAGGACTTTGCTGCTTATGCAGGGAGATCCCCTGTGGCAGGGTGGCTGGTGGCAAGGGAGAGAGCACACTCTGCAGAGGGCAGCAGCTGTCCCAAGTTGGCCCACATGAACACCAGATGAGCCCTGTGATGCTGCCAGGTGAGGGGTAGGTCTTCAATGCAGAAGCTGAAGATAGAGCCGTGCTCTGCCCCCATGCCACATAAACCACCACTAAGTAAATCTGCTTGCACTAACGTGCATTGCAAGCACTATTCATCTTGAGGGCTGACTACAGTCAGGAAAGAGTGCGATGGCTATTTTTATATTGCCTTGCAATAGTCTCTGCAGATGCCTTCAAGGCCACTTGTGCAGGGACCCAGGTAGCACAGGTGATGCCAAGACAGTTATTGCAGAGATGCAGGCATAGCAAGTGCTGGTTTGCAGAGCTCAGCACCAGTTTTTTGGCTTAGGGGACTGCATTTGTGCTGGTGAGGAGCTGCAACTCTGCCTTTGCTCCTCTGCCAAGGGGCTGAGTGTGGCTGGTGAGTCAGGTCTCACCTGAGGGACCATTTTCAGAGCTCCAGCCCATTTCTTCTGCAGCCTTTGGCATGGTTGGTGCTGCCCAAATGTGGCAAGGGAGAAGAGTCTTTTCCAATGGCAATTTTGGGCCAAGCCTCTCTGTGAATACTCACCCCTTGGTTTTTATGATGTGTATGCAAGAGGATTTCAGCCAGCTCTCAAAGTCCCCATGCAGAGGGTGTTCTCCAGCCATCACTTGACCTTAGGGAGGCCTCTGTCTAGCTGTGCAAAGGCTTTATGTGCCTGTGAGTTCCATGTTCTGCTTCCGTTTTGTTGTATCATGCTACCTGTAACTGCTCCATGCGAGCCGGTGAACCAAATTTACTGAATTGTGCAGCAAAGGACTTTCAGATCAGCTTAGTGTGAGAGCTGGCCTTGCACATGTGTCTTCATGGCACCAACCTGAACTGCGTGACAGCAGTGTCATCTTTCTCCTTCCCCTCTTGGGGCTTCCTGCACCACCCAGGACCTTCTGCAGGGTTGATCAGGATCCTCCAGCCAGGGAGGCTGCTTCAGGTTTGAAAGGATGAAGCCTAACTTGCCTGGGAGCTGAGGGTGGAGGGCTGCAGGTGCTCTTGGTGAAGCCTTTGAACGTACCAAGTGCTGCAAGATGCAGCTGATCATTGTTTCTAATTGTGCAGCAGAATGATCAGCTGCTTTTATCTCCTTGAGCCCTTGCTCCCCAGCTGGAGAGTGGGATGGCGCCTGCCCCCTCATTTCCCAGGGCTGCTCAGAGCGGTTGCTAAGCTTAAAATCAGTGAGGTAGCCAGTCACTGAAGCAGTGAGTGCTCACAGAAAATCCCAGAAGGAAACTAATTCTGGTGCCAGGGTCAGGTTTGAACAAGCAGCATCATGGTCTAGGCAGTGAGCAGAGACAGAGCTTTGCATGGAGATGTTGGGGCTCCATGTACCTGTTTGCTCCCACCCCTCCTCTCTTCCCTGAGTGGTTTTCCTGCTCCTTGTTGCTCCTTTCCCTGCTTTGTGCCTGTGGGAGCACAAGAGGTGGGGTCTCTGCTCTCTCACTGCAGGAACACCCCGGCCCAGGGAGCAGGGAGAGGGCAGGCTCAGCTGCTCACCGACATGGCCCACTGTGATGCGACAAGGACCTCAGTGCCCTCACTCAGGGGGGTCTTTGGAGCCTTGAGACTACTGCAAGAGGGCCAGAAGAAGGTAGTTAGATGTAAGCCTGTTACCAAGCCTGGACATCGTCTGTGTTTTGGATGGGAAAAAAGTGGTAGGGCCAGAAATTTGTAAAAGTTTGAAGATCATTTTGGGAACTTGCTGTTTAAAAACTCATGAATATTTTTTTTTCTCCTCATGCTTGAAATGTTGCTAAATGGAATGCACAGATGAAACAATGATGTTTCTCTTTCTTAGTCTCCAGCTTGGAAACATTTGGACTTCTCCCCTTCTTCCCCACACAAAAGCTGTCTCAGCCAGAGCAGGCATAAATATTTTCATCAGACTTAAATTGCTTGGGCTGAAGTTAAAAGCAATGGAAAAGAGCAGCCTTTGTTATGGGGAAGGCTGGACCGCCCTAGCAGGCAGTGCTACTGGTTTCACCTGTATTATTTAGTCTTTCCATATTAGTCAGGGAAGCTGTGTCTGATTAGATGTGGGAACGCTCTGTCCATACCACCCTTGCTGCTGCCAAGGCCAGGCTCCACTGATCTTGGTCACTGAGCATGACTAACGTTAAGCCTTAACTGGGGTTAATATTTGGCTTCATTTTCTGGTGTGAATAGCCACAGTAGCAAAAGGGCAGTTTTGACCAGGAAAACTTCTTCTGTTCAGGCTGAAAACAGACATGACTCTTGCAAATTCATGTGACCTGAAGATGTTGTCACTTCCAGTTTTCATCCTGACTCTCTTCCAGAGGTTGACGCCTGTAGAGTTGGGGAAACTCTGGCTGGGGGAAAAGGTTGTGTGTGTGCTTCCTAACCTACTCCTGCAAAATCAACTGGGGTAGCCTAGACTGTCAGCGTGATTCAGAATGAATTCAGTGAACCAGCCAGTGATGGACTTGGGGTTGTCTGGCCTAACCCCTTCTGCTAGCAGAGCTTTGGGGCAGGTAGCCTCTGGAAGCGGTGTGCCCATGGGCAGCTGGGCACAGCAGAGTCTTGAAGGGTACAAGAGGATCCTAAGGAAGCTGACTTCTTTCAGCCTTATGCATCTAAAAAGTAATAGGTAACAGTAAAACATCTCACCCACAGGGACAGAGGCCTAGCAGGACAGAGCAGCAATGTCGTCCTGGTCAAGACTGCAAGAGGAGGCACCTGGCCCTTGGCCATGTTATTTTTAAGCTTAGAAGCACACGTGGTCTGCAAGAGCCTATGCACTAAGGGAAGGAACTCGCCAGTGCTTCCTGCCCTGCCCCAGCAAACTGATAAAGCCCTTTGCAATGCAGGGTGACCCCAGTTTATTTTTAAAAATGTGGCCAGGCATGCAGCTCACAGAATAACTGGAACACCCAGCTTTGGGCATTAATTCATCTTTAATTCATTGCGTGATGAATTAAAGAGTTAATGTAAATGTAGAAAGGACAAGAAAGGCCAGCAAACCATCTCCAGAGTAATGTCTGCATAAGGACATGCGTCTATGCATGTACATAGGATGTAAAAAAAGGGTAGTTACTAAATGTTACACAGGGAGGGGCACTTAGCGTTATCCTGAGCACCGTGTGAATTTTCTTGCTGCTTGGACAAGGTATCTCAATCCTGTTCCCTTCCCTTGTTATTCCAGTCCCAGCCCTCTTGTAAGCAAAGATAATTGCACGCTGAAGGATACAGTTCCCATGCACAGTAAGTGCTCACATCGAGGAAATCTGGGTTCCTGCAATAGAAAGCCAGCAGTTTGTTGTGCAGTAACATCAAGGCCCACTGGGATGGATCTATCTTTATTGCATGCCCTGTGGAGGCATAAATGAGACTGCCAGAGATGTTCTCCTTCTTGCCTAGCTGCTGGGACAGCAAGGTGCTGTGGGTACCAAAACATGCTGGGTTCAGGCCAGGAAGGAGCTACTGCAGGGGGAGAAAATTACAGCCGTCAGCACTCGGTGCACACACAGTGCCTCACCATCTCTTTGCTCTCTCTGAAACAGCCTTGTTCCCTCACCTGGATTCATTGGTTTATTAGGAATGAGATTACTCTTTCTGGTTTGATTGATTAGGTATTTTATGGATAGACTTTATTTCTGTATCAGAAACCCTTTTCTCTCAAACACATTTTTGAGACATTAAAGGGGCTGCACTAAAAGGTCACAGCTGGAAGAAGAAATACCCCTGCTTGTCCATTTTGTCCTTCTTATCTCCCTGTGCTAGGATTGAGGGGTCATGTTGCTAGAAAGAGGGACTGGTGAGCTTGCCACATCTCAGCAGTGGGTGACAACCTCAGATTGTCTTGCCCTGAGCAAGCGCTTGGGATCTCGATAGCAGTGCTAGCCCTTCAGAAACAGAAATGAAAGGAAAGAGCCTAGGCTTCCGCCTGAGCACCCTCTGGCCTAGACCTCTGGGGGGGCCTCATCAGGGCCAGGCAGATGCCCCAGCAATGGAACCATGTCTCAGAAAGCTGGGAATTGAATTCTTTCATCATGAGCCCCGTGGCATGGAAAGCTTTATTAAGTGTGAGGTCCGAGCAGCAGAGCCAGTAACCACATGAAGCGACTTCAAAACACCGTAGCAGTCTTGGTCGTGCCAAAGGCCTGTACAAGAGGTGACATGTGGGACTGTTGCTGGCACACAGCTGCCTGCTGCAAGTGCAGTGACACCGAGGCCCAGGGTATGTCCTCACAGCCACGCGGAGGTCACTTCACATGGGAGTGAGCTGGCTGCAAGCACAGCTGTTAAGGGGGTGCTTGGGGGAAGACGGCTTAGATCAAAACCGTGGTGGTCACTAGTGTCTTTCACAGATTAATAAAGTAAGCACCAAAAATAAACAACCCGATGATTTTAAAAACACTGGGTTAAAGCAAACCCTTTCCAGTTTAGCAATCTTTTTGTCTCTGCCCTTTTTCCAGGGACCGCGGTCATGAGGCATACTGGGGCCCAGGAGCATTTGCCACAGCCTGTTCCTGATGGTGCTGAAAGGCAGGAAGAGTTTTGCCTCTAGTGCCTGCTTAGAAGGACAAAACCGTGCAAGCTTGTTCCCACCCAGGTGCACATAACCAGCACTGGCAGTGACGATTGCTCTGATCCAAGCAGGCTGTGTGGGTCTGCAGACATGCTTTACATGGAAGGTGGCCCTGCCTGTGCCATTGCCACGTCTGCAACATTAGCCTTATGCTGAGGGAAAGCACTGGTCATCTCCAGCCCTGCTTTTTTTACATCTGGGGAGGTCCTGCCTGTTTCTTTCCCTTTCTGTCCTAAGAACTTTAAAGGAGGGAGGAAGGACATGCCCTCCCACACTGCCCCAACAGCATCACAGTGGGTTGACAGTAGCAAGTGCCTTCATAGTTCTGTTCTTCGAAGTTAATTTGGTAAGAGGACACTTTTGTCCTCGCTATCTGCTGACAAAGTCTCTTTGGGAGGCTTGGTTGATAACTTGCAGAAACAAGCATGGGCTCAGGAGCTTCAAGACTCAAGCAGTTTTTTCAGGGCTAGAAACGATGCCAAAGTTTTAATTCAAGTGGGGAGTTTCTTTATTTTTCTTCTTGAGGGAATATACTCCGAATCATGGGTCATTCTGCCTTTCTTTCTCTTCCAGGGAAGGAACTGCCATGCCCGTGGGAATCTTCCGGGTGTGCCTAGTGGTTATTACAGCTATTGTCAACCACCCGCTCCTCTTCCCTAAAGAGAATGGCACTGTCCCTGAGAATGCAGAAGAAATCATCCAGAAGATGAAGGAGCGGGAGGAGAGCCTTCGGCTGGAGCAGTTGCGCTTGGAGCAGGAAATCGCAGACCAGGAAGCCGCACAAAAGGCTCTGGAAAAGGCTGTAGAGGTAGTGGAGGAAAGCAAAGAAGAAAAGGTCCAATGGGATATGTGGACTGCCCTTTCCATGGTCATCTTCCTGCTGATTGAGCTCTGGAGGCAGGATTTCCAGGAAGGGAATTTGCAGGACACAGGAGGAGAAGAGGATGACATGGCTGTCCTGGGGAAAGCGTTTAAAGGAGTGGCTTTCCCTGACAAGGCTGTCTTGGCCAGCTTCTATGAGAAGCGCATCCTGGGTACCACCGGAGACATGGCCAGGATGCGGGAGATGGTGGAAGGCTTTGCAGATGACCTGCTGGAGGCCTTGAGGAGTGTTTGTAACCGGGATGCTGACATGGAAGTGGAGGACTGCATGGGTGTGGGGAGCATGTATGAGAACTGGAGAGTGCGTAAACCTTTTGTCTGTGATCTGATCGTGCCTTTTGCCCCCCCAGAGCCATACTGTTTCAGGTCCCAGACCTGGTGCTCTGGCAACTCTTTTCCCCCAGATGAACAAGGTTATGGCACTATCAAGGTATGCAGGGCAGATGAGGATGTGACAGGTTGCATCTGTGACAAGACTAAACTAGGGGAAGATATGCTGTGCCTCCTCCATAGCCAAGCCAATACTACCAGGCCCAGCAGTGAGATGGAAGATCTCCTGTGCTTCAAAAATACTCAATATCTGGATGCTGACCAAGTCATGAAGTGGTTCCAAATTGCGGTCACCAAGGCCTGGAATAGAATCTCCCACAAGTATGAATTTGACCTTTCCTTCAGCCTCCTGGACTCGCCAGGAGCCCTGAAGATAAAATTTAGGTCAGGGAAATCAGTTGCCTTCAACCTCACCCCTGTGGTGCAGTATGAGAACTCTGACGTTTACTTCATCTCTCATTTCCCTCGGAGGGGCCTGGCAACAGACCTCCCCTCCAGCACTCACTGGTTTCTCACCTTCGCAGTGTATGAGAGGAGGTTCATCCAGCTGGTCTCCAAAATGCTGCCTGCTAATGGCTGCCATGTTAGCTGCCTTCAGATCCTCTCCTTCCTCCATGGGAAGCAGTGCAGCCTCACAGGTCCAAGCGGGCTCACCAACTACCACCTGAAGACAGTGATGCTGCATCTCCTGCAGGCACGTCCCAGTCAGGACTGGGCCCCAGAAAAGTTGGAGGCCCGTCTACAGGACATGCTGAAATTCCTGGAGAAATGTTTGCATGAGAAGAAGCTCTACCACTTCTTCATTGGCAATGGGAAGATACCAGCAGAGCTGGGCTTCCCCATCGTATTCCAGAGGGCTGAGCCTCTTAACCTTTTCCGTCCCTTTGTGCTACACAGGGATGTTTACAGGAAGACAGTGGACACATTCCACGAGATGCTCAGGAACATGTCTGCACTAATAAGTGAATACACGGTGCACATTCCCCTTGCACACACCAATGGGATCCATAAGGAATCCCTCTAACCAAAGCCAGCAGGAAAACACTTGTTCCTCTAAGCACAAGTACAGAGGGCAGCTTTCTGAAGCCTCCTGGAGACAACTGACTTTGCCAGTACAGCTTCTTGTCTGCAGCTGAACTGGTCCTGGGCCATGGTTTCTGCAGTAACAGGGGATGGGGGAGGATAGGGAGAAACTGGAAGATGTGGTATAAAAGTAAGTTTCTGCACCACTGGTGCGCTGGCTGGGTTTTACGCAGCTGAGATTATTTTTCTATTGTGCCTCAGTCATGCTACAGTGGTGGTAAGCAACAAATACAACTAATTTATTCAGATGTCTGCCATGCAAACGGTGGCAGTGGCCAAATACTTCATTTACTTTGGAAAGAATTGATAAGAAAGGGTAGAGGAATCAGAGACGGGATCGTGGGATCACAAGAGCCTGTCTGCTTGCAGACCGCAGGAGCTCTGCAACCCATGGGAAGTGCAACATAAGACTCGGTGCTGATGTGGGGAGGAGGGTCAGGCACAAGGTCTGGACTGGATGGAGATCCTTAAATCAACCACAGCTCTTTAATCAAAAGGTAACTGTAGTTATTAAAAAAAAAGCCTTCTTGATAGGACTTGCAGCAGTAGCTTGAATGGCTTGTTCTGTCCTTCAAAAACACTCTTGCATGCTGCACATTTCTTCTCCCTGGGGAGGGTGTAGCAGAGCAGGCAGCAGGGTCTGTGTCTTCAGTCCATTTCATTCGAGTCTTCCATTTTCTTCATGGTAATATGGCTAATGGGTTCTATTCCTGCCCATTTTCCATGGATAAATGGACAGGAACCCTTTTTACCTCAGATAAAAGAAATACTGTTATGAGGTTCTGGTGTTTTGGTTTATTTGTTTGTTTTCCTCACCTCGGGGCAGCAAGGCTGAGAACAGCCAAGAGAGAAAGGACTGCTACAGGTTTTGCTTTCATAAAAGAAGCAGTTCTCCAAAATTATCCTGTAATGAAGCCAATCTCAGCAGTCTGGGAACAGGAGGGAACAATCACCCTCCAAATGAGAGTGTGACTCTCCCAGCATGGTTTACTGAGGCCAAGGCCAGCAGGATGGCTCTGAGTTAGGAGGAGGGGATGAAAGAGGTGCACATGTAGCACAGCTTGGCAGCAGTCTCTGCAGCTGCCCTGTGGTCTGTGTCACATCCCTTCTGCTCCCAGATACCCAGGCAAAAGCCACCTGTTTGCCTCCATATAGGGTGTCCTCAATCCTTTTAAAGACTGTTGCTCTGATGAGGCTCTGAGGAGCTGCTGCTAGCAGACCATAATTTGCTGAGCCAGGTGTGCAACAGGGAAATGACAGCTTCTGCAGGCTTTCAAGCCAGGGGAGAATCTCGAGGCATGCGCTAAAAAACCCAGTGCAGACATGGAGATGCCTGAACTCCCTCAGGAAGCAGCATGTTAGTGCCATGCCAGTGGGCTGCCTAGGCCTGGCAAGGTGGCTTTGCTGGGGGAGAGGGCTCAGTAGCTCCTCACCCCCCTTCATGTGTTTTGTGCAGGATCCAAGCCAGGGCCTCAGTGCAGATCTGCTTTGTCCTGGTCCCAGAGGCCTGGCCTCCACTGCTAAGGGACCTTTCCTACCATTTTCTTACACTAGGATGTCCTGAAATGTTTTACACTAGGCTTCTTTGAATCCTGTTCACGGGAGGGTAGTTATTCTGGGTGGTGAGACCCAGCTGGGATGATATTACCATGGCTCCACATGCCATGCATCTCTATCACATGCATCAGAGAGAAGATTTAATCCTGTATCACTGCTAGGGACAGCACACAGTGTGAGGCTTATCATGCTGATAAGCAAACTCCCCACAGACATGTCCTCTCCTCCCCTTTCCTGGTAAAAACCATTTCACCACCTCCTTAATGTTTGCTCTTGTCTGTCCTTCCACCAGTGAGGGACATTTCATGCACAAAGGCAGAGAAAGCTGTAACTCCTGTTTCCACACCTGGTTTATCAGAAAGCACAGGTGGGGACAGGGAACTCTTTGCTCAAATTGCTGCTCCCCTTTCCTTTTGTCACCACAGCTATATGGTGGTTAAGCAGTATTTCTGAGCAGAAAGTAAGGGGTAGGAAGCAAAAAGGGAGACAAGAGGCTGGTGGGTAATGCCAGTAGGAAAGAGTCTTGGATCATCAGTGCTTGCTTCAGCACCCTTGGTGACGAGTACTTGGGAGACTGCCAGGGCTGGCAGAGCAACAGGGCAGGACTAATTGCTAACGCTAAAGAGTGCTCTAAGCCCCTGGCTTTCATTAACACAACCAAGCAAGCCTTCCCCAGTAGGAAAGAGGGCAGGAGCAATCTCAGAGGACATGGCAAGCAGGTAGTGACAAGCAGAGGTACAGGGAGCGTGGGTGAATACTGGAGCCTGGAGGCTACATTGGAAGCTGTGTAAGTTGTTTGCAAACCCAAGCAATTTGCCATTTTTACCTGCCCAGGTTTACTGCACAGTGCCTGTAGCTGATCCAGCTTTGCATGGGCTGCCAGCAGGCAGGTCGTACTGAAGCAGCTGTGGTCAGAGTTGCTTCTAAATGTGTTCCCAGCCCAGGCAGAGAGCAATAAAAATTTCTCTGCCGTTTCCTGTCAGGACTCTAAATTTAGCCTGTCCGAAGAACAGAAACAAATTTGTGACCCAGGTCTCTCAGGAAATGACATTCAGGGTTGAAAAATAACTTTTATGTAAGGTTGAGCAGTGGGACGATAAGAAAAGGCTGTTGAACAGAATAAGGTAACTCCCCTGTTAAAATGTCAGAACAAAGCTTTGTAATGCCAGTCCTACGGGCTTGTAAACATGCCTAAACTCGTCTTTACACAGCTCCAAGCACTGCTGCTCAGGCTTAAAGGGAACCTAAACTGATAAGTGGATTGAATCTTTTGTTCTTCTTTTTCTGTATTTGTGTGCCTGTTCTCTCTTACGCCCAAACTGACCCTGAAGTGTTCCCATGGGGTTTAGTTGAACCCACGCTGGAGCTGAACCAAGGAATTTATGGATTTGATTCCTCTGAAAGCAAATTGCTTGGCTTAATTTTTCTATGTGCAATATGCTTCTTTTGCCCTAAGCACCTTTTAAGAGGTCTGTTCTGCATTTGGGCCATGAGGGAACCCACTCATACCTGTCTGGGGGAAGAAGTGCTCTGTGACTGTAAGCTGTGCTCCAGTAAGCCTCAGGGCAGAGATCTTCTTTATAAGCCATATACCAATATATATACCAGAGGTATATATGTGTCCTATCTGAGGAGATCTGGGTACACAGCATTTAGCTGGATCACACCTCTGCAGTGGTACAAGGGGGCCAAGATGTGAAGCATATCATTCCTTGGACTGCCTTCTCTCTCCTGTATTAACTCTTTGCCCACCAAGTAAAAGGTGCTCTGTCAGTAAAAGCTCACACTCACATTTCATAAAAAAGGTTTATAAGACAGTTCAGCTCCATCAGCTGTCGGCCAGTAAAAACATCGTAAGAAATTTTAGTGCCGCCCATGTTTAGTTCTTCCTCAACTGAAGTCTGGCTGGGCATTCATTGGAAGCAGCTTTAAAGGGTGGGGTAGGAAGTGGGTTTTTTGTGGTTTAAAGTGAATAATGTTCTTTTAAAAACAAGCAGGATATGACACGTGAGTAACAAACACACAACATCTCTTTGGTAATGCCTGCATCTCCATGCGAGATCCTAAGGAAGGGTAAACTGCCTGTCCTGGAACTCCTTCTTGTGTCTCAGTGCCATTCTTGTTATTTGCTAACCAGGTGAATTTAACAGATGAACTCCTATTGCCTTCTGCTGGTTTCCAACTACTGCTTCCACCCTCAGCTTGTGGTTTTAATATTTTATTACAGGCTCTATCAAAGCAATGGAATTAGTGGTGGCTTGATAGCAGCCACTGTTCTACAACATAGCCTCAGGAGCCATTTGCCTTTAGGAAACATCTCAGTCTAAGGTTATTATTGTTGTTCAGGAGCTGAATGTCTTCTAAGGGGAGCTGTTGGGAGTTCACTCTTTAGTATGTGGCAACTATAGCATATGACTTCTCTCTCTCCAAGTTGCTCTGTATACAGGTATTATATTTATACACGTTATATGTGTATGAAGATGTATTTCAGCAAAAAGATCCAAAACTTTATCCAGGATTCAAGCAGCAGGATTTGGTGCTTGTTCACCAGACGTTTTTAACGCAAAGCCTTTGCAACGTTTTCTCTGTGGTGAAGAAATGAGACTTTACCCACCTGTAACAGCTTAGCTGCTAGTCATTGAGGGGTTAGTTCTCATAGGATCCTACAAAGCAAACAGCTTTATTTATTACTTGCCTTTTTTTAGGATCGGGGGGTGTGTGTAATATGTTAGCTCAGAAGCAAAACTGTAGTATGAAGATCAATCTTGGTAATGCAGCTGAGATGGGCAATAAGACCAAACTCTCGCAACTAAGGTCTTCCTTGATTGACAATGCTATACTCAAACCGCTGCTTTTATAGCAGGACACTGTTGAATTTATATAGAACTTCTCAAGCAGCTTTATTTATAATAAAGGAAGTCTTGTACAAAATCTAAAGTGTGAAGTCTATTTTGTTTCTAGTTCCCCCAAAAATGTTTCTGAGAGAGCAGAAGGATGGAGTGGGGATATGCCCAGTGTGATCCTAGACAGTGAGCCTAATAGCAAGAATCCCCATGATTTCTGCCTGCCTGTAGAATTTGTTCCAGAATAAGATGCAACGTGAACATAAAGTGGAATAGCTATTCCAGAATAATGCCAGGGATGTCAGACTTCCTGAGAATATGAATCCACAGGAATTCAAAATCTTTATTCTGGATATCTTGGCTCAAAAAATACCCTTTTGTGGTAAGCCCTAAATATTGCTGGTAGATGGTGCCATTATTGGCTGCACCAGAAATCTCCTGCAATTCGAGTTCAGCTAGAGGAATCCTCTTACCTGCTTGTTTCATAGGTATCTCCAGCCAAGTTCCAGCAACCATGCACCACCACTTAGCCTCCTGCTTGACCCCTTTCCCTGGTTTAAGGGAATGGCACCTCCTTGTTAATATTCTAATGTGCTCTGGCTCTGGAAGGAAATCCAAATCTAGTTATGAATTCATACAATTAAACCACCACTGTTTCTTTGGCAACATGCCTTCCAGCCCCACAAATGCTCTGCACACCTTTAATTAATAACTCTGCCTTCCAGTGATAGCTGGGGCTGAATGAGCATTGAACAGGTCTGAGAAGCAGCTGGCTTAAGAGTTGCAGCACAATTCTACCTAGCCAGGAGTTACAATTTCCCAGGGTCAACCACACACTGCAGTAAATGGAGTTTGTGAGTGATGTGGTGCAGGATCATCAACAGTCTTTGTTGTTTTAGTGCAACTTTGTCATTTAAAATAAAGAAATAAACCACCAAAAATAAACCTAGAATGCTTTAAAGCTCAGTCTGACAAGCTTGGCAACATTTTCTCCACTGAGCTGTCGATTTCCTGGAGCATTTTTTTTACTGCTTCTGCGTTGCCATGTAACAGAAAGGGTAACATCAATATAAAATCCGTTTTCAGAAGGGCAGTTGGCCATTATTACAGTAGTATCTGCCATAGAGTAGGCAGATGCAGAGGCAGATGCAGAGGAGGGACAGGGCCAGCCCCAGCCACTAAAGATTGGTTTTGGCTGCCTCATCTAGTAGTAAAACCAGTTTCCTCTAGGCTTTCATCTGGATTCTTTCTTCAGAGATTCAAATTCTTGTGTTTTCCTTATTTCCAGGCTTTCTTAAAGCTGTGATTCCAATGTGCTGGCTTCCATCAGAACCCTAGCAGCCTAGCATTTCGGCATACAATTATGGCTACACTGCAGTTCAGAAGTGTGCTTCACGCACCTGTGGACAATATTCCTAGAGACAGACAAAAGCTCCAGAGGTAACGACCACCCTGCAGCTCAAACCTTAAATGTGTGTTTTACGGCTGGAGATTTAGCTAGTGCACTTAGACATAGGTATCTGTTTATGCTTATCACTGCTTATCACTGCCCTGTGAAGTCCTTCACTCCTCGAGCAAAAGGGACAGATCATCCCAAGCTTGGCTAATGAGCACATGAACTGGAACTGAGAACAAACCTCAGACTTGCCCTCTCAGTCTCATCAATATGCAATTGCCTTTCATTTGCAACTGTATTTATAAAAAATAAGGAGCTGCCTTTATTAACAATTGTACCCCATCAGCACAGTACAGGGTTTGCACGCTGAAAGCCCTGCATGGTGGACCTGGAAATGATGTGCATACCAGCCATTCCCTCCCTGCATAGTTAACTGCTTCATGTCATGTTCCAGGTCACTCTCTTCAACATTCAATTTCTTCTAAAGTCAAAACTCTCAAGAGAAACTTCACAAAAAAAAGGGGCTGATTTTTACTTAGATTTAGAAAGCAGCACTCTATTCCAGCTAGAGGCATCTCTAATCTCAGTTTTTAGTACCACTTTAAAATAATCCCCGAGAAGAGAGGTGAGTTTGTGGTGGTGTACTTTGACATTTTTTCAGCACATTGAGAAAAAATTGCTGAATATGGGGAAGTTACACAAAGCAAATCAAGTCTGTCACATGCCAGAAATCCTCCACTAGCTCTTGGCTTCTGATGCTGTGAGGCCTATGTGGGAGGGCGAGTGCAAGATTAAAACAACTAACTCATAGCAGAGTGAATATCCCTACTGCCCTGGTTTAGTAGACGATCAGACCTCCTTAAAGACCCGGGCATTTTTGTTTTCAATACTCATATGTTGTTTAAATGTTTTAGATGGCAGAAGCTGAGTCAATAATTATGGGGAGAGGTCATAGGCATTTACAATTTCTCTTTTGGGGCAAGAATACAAGTAACATTTACCTCCATCTCCCTTATTGTCCAATAAAACCCCTCTGTTGGTCATTAAAAGCTTCCCCTAAAGTCTCCTTGTAACACTTAAAATAAAGACTTTTCTGGGTTACATCTGTGTCTCTAAGCCATAAATTCAGAAGTCACAGTAACTGCCTATTAGACTGTGTTAGGGCCTCCAATCTGGCCCAGTCTGCAAAGTTGCTGTGACATTGGGCATTGACTGCCACTTCATGTGAAACTTCAAAACAGCATTTTAAATGCTGTAAATTTGGAAATAGATCAAATAAAAGAACATGAGAATAACAGGTAGAATGTTAACCGTGAAACTTTTCATCTTAATGAATGCTTTCCAACACAGTTCAGAGTTCTTTCGGTTTCCCAGAATTCTCAATTCATCTGAGTTCACTGAAGTCCATCATGAACAACCCTCTCCAAACCCACTGAGCGAGGGGCACACACCTCTTTCAGACCCGTTCGTTCAGGCTGGGGTTGTTCTCTACTAGGAGCTCTCTCAGGTAGACTGTCCTGACAATAAGCCCAAGCTGAGTCACATCAGCATTTAGATGAATGTACTAGCACAGACATTTGTAGCACATCTCTCTCCAGCGTGATGAGCTGCTGTTCTTGCTACAGCCTGGTCCTCCTTTCCTCACATGTTTCCCCATGACATTTAAGACTGAAATCAAGTTACCCCAGTGTGGCACCTGACTTTTGGGAAAACTCAGAAAGGTCATGAAAAGCTCATGAATCCAGGCCGTCTGCATCCCTGGTCCCCCAACACAGTGACAGACTTCACTGGACAGGTGACACTTGTGAACGCAGTAAGCAGCCTTTTCCACAAGCACAAGAAAAAGATCTCATTTACGCACTGCCTGGATATGTAACTTATATTGGGCAGTTCTTATGGATTTGAGATGAAACACCCCTGCATCTCACACCCTTCATGGTAATCAGATACATAATTCTATGTGTGGCTAGTATTAAAGATCTGCAGACCTTAGAAAAATTGTTTATTCCACACAGGAATGCATTTCTGCTTCCCAACTCTGCACAATGTTGTTTTGCTACTATGCAAATCAGGTTGATGTTTGTGTTGATACAAATTAGCACTTTTCAAGCATTAAGTCATCCAGAGAGGCAGGCAGGACAGTAAAGACAGGAGAATAATTCACAGCTAATAATTTATCTAATGACTTTTCACCACTCATGGAAGATCCACAAGCAAGGACAGAGTTTCCTTTATTTCAAGTAGGCAGAAATGTCTGTGATATCAAAAAGCAAGAGCAACCTCAGAGGATACGGTGATCTACAGGCATGCTAATGTTAATTTGATCAGGTACCACTAGCAGTCAAGCTGGGAGCATTGGTCTCAGAATCATAGAGTCATAGCATGCTTTGGGTTGGAAGGGACCTTGAGAGGTCATCTAGCCCAAACCCCTGCAGTGGGCAGGGACATCTTCAACTAGATCAGGTTGCTCAGAGCCTCCTCCAACCTGACATTGAATGTTTCCAGGGAGGGGGCCTCCGCTACCGCTCTGGGCAACCCGTTCCAGTGTTTCACCACCCTCACTGTAAAAAATTTCTTCCTTATATCCAGTCTAAATCTACCCTCCTTCAGTTTAAAACCATTACTCCTTGTCCTGTCACAACAGGCCTTGCTAAAAAGATTGCTCCCATCTTTCCTATAGGGCCCCCTTATCCTAGAATGGGATACTGCTCAGGATTTGCCCAGTTGAGCTGGCATCATCCTCTCTGCTCAACTCTGTGTAATGATTCTTTGCTTGCAGGTCTAAAAGCCAACTCAGATCTGTCCCCAAGAGCCACTGGCACAGTATCAGATATGTGTCTTGTATTTATCTGGACTGTGTTTGGAAAGAGGATTTCTCAAGGTTCAGTGGCTCCGACCAAACGTTTGAGCTGTTGTACCCTTTCCAAGTAAAATTCCAGGCAGTCCTTCCTTTTTCTAAAATGATGAATTCGTTATGGCAACATGAACTAGGTTATTTTTAGCCAGTTTCCTATGCAGTCAGTGTGTGCATGCATATGGGGAGGGGGGAAGAGGAGGGTCTATCCTTTCATGTCCTGCCAAGTAACTTTTGAATCCATCAAACAACTTTAACCAAATTTCACAGACCTGTAGAGCTCAGAAATACTCAGCTCCAATAAATTTGAGGCAAGCAGGCAGATGCATAGAGGACAGAGCCTCTCATAATGCTGAGAAAGCATGCACAAGAGATCTTTTAAGGTCCCCAGTGCCGTAAAATGCAGTTGGTACTCACACCTTCCTAGACCTGAAGAAACAAGCTGTGGGTCCAGAGGGTTGCGTCACTCCTGCTACTCTAAAAATGATCCACAAAACTTTGTAGCAGAGAAGATGGAGGCAGCAAACAAACAGATATTCCTACCATATTTATGGGACAAGTCTGGTCCTGAAACAGAAATCTGAACAAGCCTATGCTGTGGATCAATTAATGTTACAGTGTTCTTCAAAAGAAACTTCACTTTCTAGTTACGTTACATTTAGGAGTGTCATCTTGGACTCAGCTGCTAGAAGCAAAACCTCTGGCTGCAGAGACTTGAGGGACTCTATAGAGCAACGCTTTTCATTGTTTACAGAAGTGCTGCCTTTCAATAAAAGCACTGAGTTTTTAAGTAATTATAAATCTGTCTAGCTAAAACCAGAGCTTATCCAAACTTTTAGAGGAGAAAAAAAAAAGGATCAGCAATTTCTATCTTGAAGGTGGGTATCTTAGCTTCATTGATCTGTTGTGAGGTGGAAGTGCAAGAGGCACTGAGGTGAAACACTTAAATAAAGCCTTCACTGTTTAGGCATTGAGTGCTTGTAAAATGTCTGACTGTGGCACTGTTTTAAAAATTGTGCATAAGAATGAAGATTAAAACCCCAGTGAAGTTCTTAAAAGTGTCTTAGGTGCTCTGAAGGAAAAGGAGTCTATTTTAGATGCGAAACAATCTTCAAATCCACCAACAGACCCACAGCCATTAACAGTCTCAACTCAGCAGAGACTTAATCATGTGTAAGGAGCCAAGATTAAATTTCTGTCTGTATTGTGCTGCTTTCCAGAAGTGCCATGACGCTCTAATGTCATTGGAAATCCAATTAGGCACCTTTCTGCAGACAATCTAACATTCAGGATCCAACACAGTGCAATACAGGCCCAGCAGGCAGAGCTGGGCAGAACTGGGATCAGTAAACCACACTGTTCACAGCCTGACTCATCAGTCACTTCACCTCCCCAGGTGCATCAAGGCAGATTGCTCCTAACCTTCAGCCTTGCTCTCTAGCCCTCTGCTGGGAATCAAACAGAGCACAGGGATTTCCCAAGTCCACAGGGAGACAGTACTCAGCTTCCTAACATGTTTCAGGTCTCATCCCTGCCAGCTTGCACCAGGCAGGGCAGGGCAGCGCAGCCCTGGATGGTTCTCATGCCTGTAAGCACAACTGATGCATAGCGGCTCTGCCTGGCCTCCGTCACACAGGCGTTCCCACAGGACAGAGGTGTTCTGCGCTGTCAGCATGATATTCCTGCCAGTTCAGTTCACCTTCAGGGTTATCGCATCACATCAGTATTATGAAGCTCCTGTGTGCAAAACTAGAGAAAAGCAAGGCTTGTCCGCATGCAGGTTTCTACCAATGGCCCCACACAGACTCTCTCCTGCCAGAGCCACACCGGGCATAGCTTTGGAGGTGAAAAGTTTGATCCAGAGCAGAGACACCAGCACAATACAACCAAGCTGCATAAAGCATACGAAGAGGAATTGAGAGGCACCAAGCCTGCGGGTTTGAAGGCATGTGTTATATCAGAGCTGTTCCCACAAGGAGAAACAGCTGATTAATCACCCTGCCTTACCTATTACAAGAGGAGACAGACTGCTTCCAAGCCTAAACAGGCACAGAAAAGTGTGATGAATGTAGAGGGAAAAAAACAGCCACCACTCTGACTTGTGGATTGGCCCTGCAAGCATTCCTGTTTAGAGCTCCCTTCTGAGGATGGTTTGAGTGACAGGAGGAAAGGCACAAAAGCAGCCTTTGGGGAAATGGGAATGTATGCAGAGAGCTGCGGGAAGGACAGTATCAAGCCATAACATCTGACTGTTGGTCCTCAGTGATTCTTCAGGTGGTCTGAAGTTGACAGCTTTTTTTCTCATTTCCCCCAGCCCTCCTATGCCTTTGCTGTGCAGTCACATAGGTGACTCATGCAGATGGTTTGCAGATTACAGGAAATGGTCTGCTCCCTACTCAGCTTGTGGCTGCTCAGTGCCCCTTTTCTCAGCTCCATTTCCCCTGGAGAGATGGCTTTTTCCATCAGTGTTGCCAAGAGTGGTGGTTCTAAGACGCAAACCCGCAGCACATGCTGTAATTCTCACTGGCTACCTCCTGTGCCTCAGAAGATGGCTGTGAACAGCACAGAACAGGCTCGGTACATTGGTCCCTTAATACAAGCTGCATTAGATACAGTGTTACCGCACACTGCTACACAGCTGTCACTCCACCCCAGACACAGCCTCATCTCTCTGACAAGTTTTAAAATTCCCATTTTAGCAAATCAGCAAAGTGTTTTAGGAGGGGAAAAATCCTAACAACATCACACGACATTACTAATTTACGCAGCTATATCAGCAACTTCCATCCCTGTTGGCTTTGGACCAGCAGCAGAAAAGACTTCTGGTCCAAATCTTATAGAAATCGGGGATGGTTTAGTAAAATTGTATCTGACCTGATGACTGTAAAGAGACTGCATTTTCACCTGCCATTCCCAGTGAAACCAATGTCCAAAGAACAGAATGGTGAAATAATCGCACTACTAGCAGCGAAAGGAGATAGGATAAGAAACAGCCAGTTCTCAAACCTTGATAATGCAGGGGAACATTACAGATGCCATGACAGTGGAAAACTGGGGAAAGCAGGCCTGGGAGATGTAACATTGTGCCAACAACAGCCGCCACGCACGTGCACTCACACAGTCAGGCACCTCTGATGAGCAGGACAGACAGCTGTTAAATGAAACATGGCAAGAAGCTGAGATTTTAATTTCTGTTGCTTTTTAATCAATTAGAAAAAAAAACAAACAAGCCACAGGCATCTGTATGGAGTTCACACAAGTGTTTTGGGTGTCCCTAGTATGTGACATTTGAGACTTTTCAAACCAGTATCTCGAGTTACTACCACTTCCAGCACAAGAACCACAGACCCTTCTAACACCTCCCTGGACAGACTCTTCTCAACAATTTCCGCAAGCAAGGCCCTTCTGTCATAGCCATAGTTCCATTCACCCAAATTCCCATCCAACGTACCCAAAACTCAGCAAATCTTCCCAGCTCTGATGGCCTGAGATCCCCATTCCTCCCTCCATCTTGGATCCCTTCCACCTTGCTCTTAGCTTCAATATAAGGGATCCTAAAATTAAAATGCTGAAGAACAAGAGGCTGGACCACATCTTGCATTATGGTACCAACAACTATCTCAAGGGCATCAGTAAAGATACATGGACATGCTACAAATGCAGGAGAGAATGAGACCCAGTGCCTTGCTAATCTGAAGTCTCTGTCCATCATGCTTCTAAACTCACTATTTTTACAAAACAGCCTCTGTCCTTTTTTCGTCTGACACTGAACTTTATTTTTTCTTTAACCTGTGCTGAGAGCAGTTATATTTGGTGGCATGACAAGAGGGAACAAAAAAAAAAAGTCACCATTGTTTTTGAAAGCAATAGCAACACTAACAACTTTCAAGGGCAAAATATCAAATAGAAGATGAGCAAATACAGTACTCATCTGTACAATGTACAATGTCATCCACAGAAGAATTTAAGGAGAGCTCTGACCGAGGGGCAGAGCTGTTCCATCTGCTTGATCCTTCTAATATTAACTTCCATCTTTTTCCTCTGTTGACCAAAACCAAAGATACGTGTTTTCTTTTCTTGGCCTCTTTAAACTAATTTGATGTATCCTTTACACCCATCCACCATGAAAAGAGAGCACCAGTCCATTTCACATAACTTTTCCTTTCCTTTGAAGACTAGGCCAAAGTGTTGCATATTCATTACCACATCAAGAAAATTTTGCCTCAGGCCTGCATTTCTTGGTGTACTGTAATGAGTTCAGGACCCCAGCTGTCTGCCTGGGGAATTTAGAACACTGATATTTAATACTAAATTATAAGGCAGAATATTTACTCTTTTTTTTGCTAAACTAGCATATTTATAATGATACACTCTACAGCCACTAAATAAAGACGGGGAGAGCACATCTTTCTGTTCGGACAACAGTCTCTGGGCTACCATGATCTGGCTCTAGCCAGTTCAATTTTTGGACGCCAGTCTCCACTCTTAACTCATTACTGGATCTTCCTAACGTCACATCTCCCACTAGCATCCAATAATACACTGGAACAAACTGCAAGATATTCCTAGCTTGTTTATAGAAACCAGCTTAGAGGCTACTACACTAACAGCTTTAATAAACCCTACACAAAGCAGAGCAGCTAATAAAACCAAATCCTTGGAAGTCTGCTACCAAGATCCCACCAACACCATTTCAGGGATTACGGCTTCATCAAGCTTAAACCCTGTTTTCATCTAATGAAACAGCCTAGATCCACGTCCTGACAACACACCTCACAGCTTTATGTTTCCTCTGGGTTCTCCAATGTTGTTCTATGAAACATGTACAGCATCAGATCTGGACTGGGAAATTTTTTAAAGAACATTAGCATTCTGGAAAGAACAGCAGAGTAATTAGTATTTCTCTAAGTAGTGCCAGATGTGTTTAAAAGTCACAAAGATAAACAGGAGGGAAAACCTGCATGGTTTGAATTAAAGCTAGTAAGAGCATAAACAACCCTCTCCAATTGCCACAAGCTGACAGACCAAGTTCCTGATAATTCTTTTTCCTCACCAAATCTGTCTTTCATATCTGCTTTCCTACTTGAAGTTACACAAGCATGCACCTCCTCAGAGTTAGTGTGCTGGGGTAGAACATGTTAAAAGTAAAAAAAAAGATTGGTCGTTTTCCTGCAGAAAAGTTCCAAGACACTCAGTGCCTCAGTTACCAGGAAAACCATGAACAGCTATGCTACCTTACCTCACTGTAATGGAAGACAGATAGGAACAGAAATGTGTATCTCATGACAACCACCTCAGCACCACAGGAACCACAGCCCTGTCCTTGAACGTACTGCTTTGCCTTTTTTCCTTCTGCATGCTTATTCCCTGGAATTATGGATAGTTTGGATTGTTAGTGGTCTGACAGAGAAAGACATACACAGCTAAGCAACATCAGAACGGGTCAGTTCTTTTAATCCTGTATGTGGAGAGGAAAAATAAAAAAAAAAAAAAAAAAGGAAGACATCTTTCCTGTGACTACTTTAGATTCAAATAATCTTGTCCCCACTCTGCTATGCATATAGGATAGCTTCAAAAGATGTCCAACTGCAAAGCTCTGTCCCAGCAAGCAAATGGCAGGACCAGAACATACTCATTCCTTTACCAGCAGCAAGACACCACCAGTACGTAATGCTTTGACTGAACTCCTCCTACTAGTTCTCTGATTTCGTTTACATATCGACATGTATGGCAACACTTTGAGGTTCTGGAGCAGAACAGAAAATAAATGTCCTTCTGCTCAGGATATGGTTTCTGTTAACTTTACTCCCTACTCAGCCTTTAGGATAACTGACGTTAGGACCTAGAATAAACACAATCCTATTTCAGAAGGACAGAGGATTATAACCACACACTCCTCTAGCACATCTAGCCCAAACTGGAAGCCACTACTAGACGGTCCCTGCAAATGTGACTTCAGCAGGGGTAAGTGGGTAGGGCTGCAAGTTCAGTGGTTTGGCAGTAGTGGTATCTAAAGAGGAGAACGATTTGTACTAGGTAAGCGCATCTTAACTTCAGAGACCACACTATCTGTTTTAGCTTTTACACTGTCTCGCTCTTCTCTGCACAGCCAGTCCAGTGACTAATAGCTGCCTGGATAAAGGAAGGAAAAACTGTGTTTAATGACAACATTGTTTGCTTTTTATTTATTTTCAAGACACCAGCATTACAATTTTTAAACCAAACAGCAGGGTCAGTTCAGGGACTGCCCGCCAGCAATGCCTGCAAAGAGGCCAGAGATAACAGATCACCTCTGAGTAAAGCCAACATTTTCCTTCACACGATATATGTGGCCAGCAATGACTTTCCATCTCCTGCCTGAATCCAGCAGATCCTCCTCCTGACAGAAAGGAGTGGAGTTCACATAGACTTCTCAGCCTTTTCAGCACAGATTTATTCCCCATTATGAAATGCAACCACAGAAGAGCCCACACCAAATTACACTAGATCCCCACAGCTCACACTGAAAAGAAGCACTGATACTTCAGCAAGCACGTGCCATTGGCACCTCAGAGCCCATAATCACATGCCTCAGGGCTGTTCTTCAAATAGAGCTGGAGGTAATCTTTGAATGTCTGTGGGTCAGTCATTGTAGCCTTGACAGCAGGGTCCTCCTTCATGGCTTCCATCCAGCGCTGGAGCTTTGGGGTGTGACTCAAAGAGCTACGGGAAAAGGAAAGAGACTGAGTAACGCAAATGGGAAACTTGGAGGGCATCAAGGAAGCAAAACAGCTCGAGCAGTTCTATTTTACTGCTTGTTTTGCTTTCCTCCCTCCCAGCATGTTCAGCTCAGAGCAGGTGACAGAAATACATATCCGATCATAGAAGACAGACTAGCATTTGGAAAGTGAAAGAATTCTCACAGAGCTTGTGTGCTCCGCAAAGCTGAGCAAAACAATAAATGAGCACTTACTGTGCAAGATATCAGCATGTTTTTGCTTACATGCTGCAAAAAGCACAGCTCTTATCTATCATCTGCTCTGAGTTGAGGGCAGAGGCTTGTGCACCACTGCCTCCCTCTGGAATGCTTTGTTAATGGCGATTCTTGAAACAAATCCTGTGTACGGTGAGTCCTCCACAACTCACAAACTTCTTCTCTCCTCTCTCTTGCATACCAAGACAAGCTGTGCAGTTTGTACTACCCTGCAACGCAGCAGCTCAAAACACAGACACAGTCTATTGAGAAAATTGAGGATTTGACTAACAGACTAAATCCATAAACCCACTCAGACACATTTGAAAAAAGCCACAACTGTGTGGCAAATTGAAAGGTTAAAAGTGCAATTTGTCACTTTCATTCTCTTCTAGCAGACTGACGCAAGTACTTTGCATTATAATTTCCAACTCACAAGTTTAGTTAATGAGTAACTTCTCCAGGTAGCATCTTTTCTTAACATGCAATGGCTCAGATCCTCAATCATTCAAATACCTTCACAACTTTAGACCTATGCTCCTACATTGCTTGTAATATTTCCCCTTCTAATCAAGGGCCATACAGGAGACAAAGTCAGTCACCAACCCATCAGTGAAGCCCTCATTTTACAGTGCCAGAAGTTTCAGCACTAAGGATCATCTGTATCTTTCTTGTTCTTCAAGAATGCTTTAGGCACCAGGGTGAGACTAACTGTTCTGTACTCATCCTCTGCTTTTATCACCCACTTTCTCATACAGTCTGACTCTTTAGCCTTGTTTTAAGCCAGCTATAAACCAGTTTTCCTTTGATACCATTTCCCTACATATTAATGCAATACCACGGTAACTGGAGCTGTTTCAGGCTATAACAGACCAAGACATTTATTTACATACTAAAAAAAGCTATTACAACAGGGACAGATCTATTAGCTACAGCAAGGGAGGATACAGTTTACCCATGTCAAAACAAATCACCCTCCTTTGTCAACCTATGATTTATGAAGAGGAGCAGAAGACTGCATTTCAAGTCTGAGAAATTTTAACCTAGGCCTCCATAACTCCACCCCTTCAAATAAAGACCATTTTAATCTCTGATGTTAGGGACAGAGAGAAAGTCCTGTATTTTGACCACTTCTACCAGCTCTGTCAAAATTATTTGGTAGGAAAACAGACCTGGTGAAAGAAAGCTTGTTTATGGAAGATCCCCGAATATCTCATCCCTCTTTTGAGAAGATGCTTCCCCCAAACTGTCTTCAGCAGCCCCCAAGAATGGCCCATTGCTGCAGAGTATATGCAAAGAATACTTATGCTGAGGCACTTCAGTACGCACTAGAAGCCAGAAGAGATACTCACTCCTTCAGCTGGAATGGTTCCAGACGTTCAAACCACGGCCAGATCATGTAGTCAAACATGGAGATTGAGTCTCCACCATAAAATACAGTGTTGCGTTTGGACAGAATCTGTGAGGGGCGAGAGATGACAACTGCCCTCAAAAGGAAAATTACCACAGCAGGACACTACAGTAACAAAACATTCCCACCTCCTAGTGGAATGTACGCATACTGAAGGGATCAGACAGCAAATAATGCAAATACAGCATGCTTCTCCTGTGCACCCAACATCTGGGGAGTCAGAGCTAGTCAGTAAAGCAGCTGTAGTATCAAGCTTAACTATTTCATGCAATGTCAGTCCAGCTCTCCTTCAGTGGTTCAAAACCTCACAAAATATGAATCAGTAGTGAGCTACAGCCTGTACACAAACAAAAATGAATTTAGCTCTCAGAATCTGTCAGCTTCTGATTTCTTACTTGTCTAAAAGCATTAATGGCACAGACTAATCAAACATAACAATGCACATGCATTTCTTGAGCAATAAATCCTGCTAAATTTAACATCCAGGTAAACTAGAACACCATTTTAGCAGTGACTTTTCCCATGGCACTTGTGGCCAAGTGGAGTCAGGAAACCACTTCTATCTTTACCTCTAGAACTGGATTTGATTCCAGGTGCAAAGGGAACCGGAAGCAAGTGTAACATCCATATACATCAGAAAGAGATCCCAACAGCTCAGCACAAAAAGCAGGGCCACAAAGAACTCAGCAAGTTCTCCTGTTATATTTGTGTTTCTGATACGTTTCAAGTGCCACGGTCACCCAAGTTTGACATGCTTTAAGGAACCTCCAGAGCTTGGTCTCTTCTTTCATAAGACTAGTCCTTCTGTTTTCAGGCACTTTGGCATTTTAAAGGTGAAACTCAAGAGACCTTACAAATCTTTGTCTTTTTAGACACACAACGCTATACTCCTATGGCAGTTACTCCCTGTCCCCTAACTGCCATATCTAGTAGAAATTTTAAAACAGTCCTTCATGAAGCATCAAGCTGTTAGCATTACCAGGTGTCTGGCAGAATATAACCCAGGAGTTGCACAGTTGCAGAGCTGGGAACACAGCGCGCTCTGTCGGGTAGCAGCAAACTAAATACAGAAGTGTTTCAAAACACTTCCCTTCTTGAATATCTCTTGCAATAGGCTGAGTAAAGTTTGCATGGCTCTGTTCCTTCCTCCCATCCTCAGCTGACCTTCAGCTGCTGCTGCAAAATCCTTCAGGGTATAGTAAAATAGAGACACTGAAGGAGCAGCAAGTATTTCACAGCATTAATACTTCCTTAATATTTAATAAATCTGTGTTTCAGGGAAGTGAAACACACATGGCTTCCCCTAAGAACTCATTTGTTGTCTGCACTACTCCAGCATCAGCCTGATCAGACAGACAAGACTACCCTGAAAACAATTTTACTTTGGAAACTCAAGGGGGTGGGGAAGTAGAATGCACAGGACTGTTAGGAGAATTAGGAAAGTACTAGAAAGCTACTGGTAGCTTTTGCACCAGAAGAGAAACACTCTGGAGGAACATTTCTTGATCGAGCCAGACAAGCATTAGTCATGGGTGCTAGACACAGAAGGAAGGATTCATGATAAAGACAAGTCCGACAGCTGTTCAGACTAGCCAAGAACCAACCACTACTGATGCGGATTGTGAAGTAGCTAATAGAGCATCAAAGCCACCTGAGACTTCCTGGAGCTCTGCTGAAGTTGGATTACACCACGGTAGGAGAACATGGCCCAGGGCTAGATTTCTGCAAGAGACAGATTACGTTCTGCTTCCCCCCACCCCAACAAAGATAAACTCTTGAACAAAAAAGATTTTGCATCATCACTGGGGTATCTGCACTGATTTCAGCAGAACTACAGCACAGATGCTCTTCAGCAGCTCAGAATCCTCAGCCCTTGCTCTTAGAACATGCTGCAAGGCCTCCTTACACTTAAAGCAGAACAAAGATACCTAAGACAACAGCAGTCAGCTAGAATTAAAAAAAAACCACAAGTCCACACAGCCTTGATCGTACAGATGACATCTAGTTTAGCTACTTGGAATTTACTCTAGTGGTGCTGTTGTGCATCCTAGGCCGGGGGGAGTAAATTGAAAGACTGCTCATTGCTGTAACTACAACTGAACAAGAAGAGATCTAGCTCCAAAGGCCGAAGCATGAAAGAAAAAAGGGATCACACAATGACTGGCAACCTGCTCTTTATTACAAAATACTCTTACCTCTTCAAGTTTGCCAAACTTTTCAGCAATCTCTGCTTTCAGCGCCGTGGTGTCCTGTCCATCTTTGACTGCCACAAAATACTTGAAAACAATGGGTGTTATCTATACAAAGGGAAATATAAAGTTTTTAATGTTCCTATTACAATAATTACAAGCAAGTCACTCAAGGCTTAAAACATTAAGTTAGATGTTAAGATACTAGATGCAAGTTAAATAAAGTCCATTAATAAAAATCTTTTATACTTTAGAAAAGGTAAGGAAAAGCTTAAAGGAAGAATGAATGCAAATACTAATAAACTTTAGTATTGCAGTACGAGAAGAACAATGACAAGAAGGGCACGTTTCCCATTTGCATGCACTACCAAAGAAGTAGCAAAAAAGGTAGCAAGGTGCAGAGTGGTGCTCTTTTCCCAGCTACACATCTCTTCAATCCAAATGCACTTTAATTGTCAACGTTTAAGGTACGTTAAGAAAAGAGATATGCAGCCCAGGATATGCAGACTTCTACAGACCTGTGCATTTTTGATTTTGGTAATTGCCAGAGAAATTAGCATACAGTACCAGAAAGTTGCCCAGTGGCCAAGCTTAACTATTTTCTTAAAAGCTCAGAGACAAACATTTTGCTAAGATCTTGTCATTCATACAACCAACATTCAGTGCATGTTTAATTTCTTGCAACATGCTTCCCTACGACCCTCTTCCCACCAGGCCTGTTCAGGAAGGCCTGTTGTAAATATATCCTCCTTTCTGCCCCTCTTCTTTGTCCACATTTCTTTGCATCTTCCATTGCTTCCTCTCCTCTGCTGCCTCACATCCAAGCTGACTTCTTTCACTTCCTAGACCCTTCAAAGCACATGCTTGTAAGGAGAGGTTACTTCCAGTCAGCCACAGCACCCCCCTAACCCCTACTAAAAGCCAAAACCAGCCTCCTTATACATATCCCACATCTACAGCCACCTGCCATCTCTTGCCCATGGTTGTAGGCTCTCTCAGTCAAGCACTTTTCACATTCTGCATACATACAGTACTTCCTACAGAAAGACTCAGTTTATAATACAGCAATTGTCACTGCGTAGGTCTCAAGCATACAGCTGGTTTGGTCTACTAACCTTTGCTCTATTATAGGATGCTCAAAATCCTGCCTCAGTCACATACACTTTCACTAGCTTGGCTGTCTTCCTGCACCCACACCCAGACATAAATGCTGGGAGCAATTCAGACACACAGTGGCTTCTACATGCTCACAGCAAGAGACCCCAGATAACTCCTCCATTTATTTAAATGCTTGTGCTGGTTTTGGCTGG
>VZTL01029298.1:1213-30235 GCA_013400535.1 Scopus umbretta
TTAGTAGTAGTCAAAGAAAATCCTTTGAAATCACATGAGCGTGCTTGAGAATGGCTGTCTTACAGAATTGACTTCCTTACATGCTCCTTACAAGCTCATATTTAAAAATCCTGAGTAGTTCTTAATATGCAATTTTCTTTCGGCTTTTTGGGGGGCATTTTTTAAATCTTAGAAGAACAGGAATTAGGAATTTACAACATAACTAACATCTCAACAACTAACCTTTTGTGATATTAGGATAATTATATAACTGAGGAAAGAAAAAATAAGACCTAACGGAACCTCTCTTTCTTACATTACATTTCTCAAGTGTTGTAGCATCTAACTGTATAGCAACATCATATTGCACAAATTCACAGCACATTGTCTCAACATAGAAACTAACTCTTCATGAGGATTATTGAGATGGACCTCATCCATCTTTCCAAGTATATTATCCTCCAAAAAGTTGCCCTTGAACCAGCAAAGTTGTAGGTGCTACTCCTTTACTTTGCTTTTCTTTAAAACAGAACCCCTCAAAGAACAGTAAGAACAATAAAGCTAGCAACTTTTCCAAGCACATTCATCTTTTCAAAGCACTTAGACAGTATAAACTCTTCATATGCATACATGTGTGCAGAAATAAATCTCTTACATAAATTCCAGTGGCTAAAAGGCATGTAAATGTGTGTGATCTAAATATTCCACTGTATTTCTTTCTATTGGGGAGGATGGAGTCTGAGTGTTTTCAACGTCGCAACTTGGCATTCTACATTCAGTGGTTTTTCATTTGTATGGATTCAATGCAAATATATCAGGAATCCAGAAAGTTTCGGCTCTGCTTTTGTTTTAATTTCTTAGTTTAGTAATTCTAGATCCTGTCACTAAAATATTATCCTCTTGGTACTCTTTCCATATTTTATAGAAATAATTTTTGAAAATTGTTTGTGACCTCTTCAAAAGCATCTGAGGCTGCAAAAGAAGTCTCTCCATGTTAAAAAAAAAAGTTCTAAATTTTTGCATGATCTGAACTGAATTGTTGGCAATATGGTCAGATTTCTAATCATTACTTTTCTTTTTCAGGAAAGCATAGATTTAGGTGAGATCATGTTTTCCCTCTGTTATTTGCCTACCGCTGGGAGAATGACATTTACAGTCATCAAATGTAGGAATCTCAAAGCAATGGATATAACTGGCGCATCAGGTGAATCTACTTTTTTAAATAACAAGGCAGAGTCTATTCAGGAAGGGGACAAATAAGAACTCCTTGGGTTTTGTGTGTTTAGCGTGGCTGTGAAATGGAAGAAGCAGGAGAATGGGTTTAGGCCCTTGTTCAGATCTACTGGCTATCTTTGGTCTGGCCGTCAGTATGTCTGTTCAGAATGCCTATTCCTTTATTTTGCATTGACAGCATATTGAAAGCCGTGTTTGCCGGGGTCACTAAAATCTTTGTAATTTTTTGTCTTATCACTATGACATTCCTACAAAAACAATATTGCTCTTACGCTACACGTTTGAATAACATAGAGTCCAAATGCCCACAACTCATTATCTGTTACACAGATCCATATGTCAAAGTGTCACTGATGTGTGAGGGTAGAAGACTGAAAAAGCGGAAAACGACCACAAAGAAGAACACACTCAATCCCGTTTATAATGAGGCCATCATCTTTGATATCCCTCCAGAGAACGTGGACCAGGTCAGCCTCTCCATTGCAGTGATGGATTATGATCGGTAAGCACAGTCTGCTTTCTGGACATTAATCTTCAGTGAAAGGTTACCTGATCATTGCAAGTGACTGTTTTCTACCTTCCTGAACTTTCAAGTCGGTTCAGCATCACAAAAGATAAAGCCTTCGGGTCTTTTCCTGAAGTGGTTTAAAGCTTCCACACCTTTTAGAGCTCAAGCCATTTTAACTGCATCATAAATCACTGTCATGAGGGAGAAACATGGCTCAAACTTCTTATGGGCCACTAGCATTGGCATACATTTCTGTCCTCACCTGGTGGCTGGACTATGTAAAAACTTTACAAATCAGGTATGTCTCACTTTAAAAAAGACCCTCAAACCTCTAATTTCTATTTAAATGACAGGTATTTGAAATCAAAGAAAATTTGGATAACTAGAAGATAATTAAGTGCTAATTACCTCATTGAATTAAGTCATAATTAATCCTTCAGTTGACTCAGTAAAGAAGCTTTGTAACCTTTGGGTTCAGCACTCTCTGACAACACATCTGAGCCTCAATTATCTATGTCCTCACTGAGAACTGACAGGAAGATACTCCTGCTTAGAGTAGCTCAAGGACTGCAGGTTAAACTAGACAGTGACTGACAGAATCATGCCTGAGCCAAGTCTGCTTCATTCAAGTGCTATTAGTAATGAGCTCTTGAGACTGCAGGGCAAATAAACAGTGAAACTCCAGTTTAGTAACATGAACTTTCAGATTATTTTTCCTCACCATCAGATTTCTGATCTTCCTCAAACTTCTGTCAAGAAGACTTTCTCAGTCAGAGGTGAAAGGGGCATTGCAGTGCCGTTAAGAGGAGAAGAGCACAGCAACTCGCACACTTTCAGGCCTCTTCAGCTGCTCCTTTCAAAGCATTTGCTAATAGGAAGTTAGGAAACATTATTCTAAGGTACATTTAGGCAAGGTACAGAAAATTACTTTCTGGAGTCCCTCAGTAACTCTATGGTGCTACCTGGAGTATGAAGTATTAAAGTATGGCCTATTATGGTTATACCCCTCTCATTCACATTTTTGGCTGGAGTTCCAATGACCACAAGAATTAGAGCTGGGAAATACAGTGTGAAGTGTCATCCGAAGCATTTGCAGCAGGAAATGTACTCCCCACCATCTTCCTTCACCTTCCTCTCCCACAAAATTTAAGCAAGTTTTCCTTTTAGATCATTTGGTGCATTACAGTCCTTTTCTGTCCTTGTGTCATTTGGGTTGTAACCTTTTAATGGCAAGCATTATGTCTCCATTGCTATTTATATAGCTTCTAGAGGCACTCTGGTAGTGGCTAGAGCTTTTTGATGCTACCATTACAGAACTTAATATTGCTACACGACCACTAAAACTAGTATCTGTAATAAATAATGTGAAAACTTTGGGCATGTATTCTGTGCTGCACTAAACCAGTAAACTGAATTATACATCAGATGTTATTAAAACTATTTTTATTTTAAAAAAAATCTGCCTCTCTGCAATTCTCAGCGTAGGGCACAATGAGGTCATTGGAGTATGTCGGACAGGAATTGATGCTGAAGGGCTTGGAAGAGATCATTGGAATGAAATGTTGGCTTACCCGCGTAAACCAATAACTCACTGGCATCCACTAGTAGAGGTAAGAAGAGGCGAAATCCTCTCCTTCTCAGTATATTGAATGTTTTTGTCTCTCTCACACTTATGTGTTTCTGAGAATCATCAAAATCAGTGCAACATCTATGGAGCAGCTATAAGATCCTTAGCACAACCTAAATCTAGTTGCATGGGCTTATTTATTACTTAAATGCACCACTTCAAAAGTTTCCATGATGTCCTGACAGCATTGTATCATTAAACAACTAAGACATTCGAAATTTCCAGAGCTTATCATAAGGAGCTTACATCCACTTAGGAAATATTTGCAAGTGTTTCAAAAGCAATCATTTCCTATTCAAAAATCTTTAGCATGAATAGTTATGTTGCTAAAACATTAATCTGAAACTGGCCTGCTAATTAGGCTAAGTTGAGGCAACATGCCAGCAGCTACCTCCAAAGTTACTCAAACAGACACTTATTGGAAGCTTATTCAAATGCATGCATGATTATATCTACAAGTCCCTGGGCTTGGACTCCTTCTTCATCCTGCTGTGGCCACATCTTACTGGTTTTCTATACACAAAATGGTCACAGCTTTGGGTTCAGAAAGATTCACATTGAAGCCTCAAGAAGCAGCAGGCCCTGCTCTGGGACACAGGGGACACACTGTTTAGCCCTCCCCAGACCCAATCTCTGTCAAAAAATGAGTTGCTGTCTGAGACACCAAGGGCCACTTGTTTTCCCCACTGTGTAGCACATGGCTGCGCAGCATCTGCAGTGACAGGTAGAGAAAGCCCAACAGCAAAGCTTCAGTAAAACAGCTAAAGTGTGAGGGCAGGGAAACTGAGTCAGTGCAGCAGAGAAGCCTTTTTTCAGAGGTTCATGGCTTTCTCTGGATTGTGTGCCACCCCTGATTGGTGAAATAAACCCACTCCTGTGGAACAAGTCAGAGGCATTTTTAGGAGATCACTTTAGGAATTTCCTGTTCTCTCCTTTATTAGTTCTGCCAGCAACTTTGATCCCGAAAGGGTCTAGATATGATTCAGGTTCTTCTTTGAGGGAGCTTCTCATCCTCTGAAATGAGTGTGATGCATGGCCACATATGATAAAATTTGTAAAACTTACACTTTTCTTGCAGTTACCTGGCCGAGCAACCAGTTTTGATAGCCAGGGATCTTGTTCATCACCAAAACCACCGCTTACGCCCTAGGGAACAAGAGCGGATTCATCGTGTTGCGTGTCCAAAGCTCCCTTATAGCTCACATCTACATAATTAGAAGGTTTGGCTTCTGCAGATGAACTGTATCCATATTTTGTTATTAAACCACATTTTTCCTATTCTAAGTCTTATATTACAGTTTATAATCATTTCTTAATATATGAATGAAGTTGACTTGAGCCAAGTATAACCCTTCCTCATACAAATTCATTCACCTGCTTTCTCACTGGCAAATATCCAGTGACATATCCAAGCAGTGTTTTGATGTGACCTATATCTTTGCATAGACAAAGAAATCAGAAAAAAAAATCCCTTAAGCAATTCAAAACCACTGCAGCTTGTAACGCCTAATTCTTTTGAGGGAGAGCAAATAGTCATATATAGCTCTTGTAGTAAATTTCTTCTAAATTGCACTAAATTCTGTATGACTTCTCAAGATAACACTTCAAACTGAATGTTGCATGAAAAAAACCAACTGTTGTCACATTTTGAGTGTTTGGAAAGCCAGTTCATTCCTTGGGCAGGGAGGAAGGGCTGATCAAAAGCCCACTGAAGCCGATGAGAAGGACCCTCCTGGCTTCACTGGGTTTTAGTTCAGCCTTTATGGAACAGGATTCACAACTGGATCTATGCAGTTATAATCTTCCAGCAATCAAGATGCCCATTGCAGCAGCTACAGAAACTTATTAGCCTGTCCAGCAAAACAACCAGGCACATGCGCCCAGGCAGGTGGCTGTACTCAGCAGCTGTTTTGCTTCAGCTATCGACTGGCGGATGAAGAGCTAGCTCCGATGTCTCTGCATGACACTGAACAGCACACGTACGGGTGTCGTTATGGAAAACAAATATGTCTGCAATGAGTTGAATGTAAAATGATGTAGCTCCACAGAGATGTAGGTGTCTCCTGATGAGGTGCATCCAGGCCCTTCAAAATAGCCTATTTGCTGCTGGCATCATGCAGTCCTTATTTGGTCTTTATGCAGGTCAACCTGTAGGCGAGAGAATGCTCTGAAGTGAAGGAATTTATTTAATGTATTTTAGCTGTTCAAAAAATTGACCAACGACTGCAGTTACACAGCACATTTTTCTGATTCTTGGTTTAGTGCAACAGTATTAGATTTTTTTGAAGTTATTCTGACTCAGCGAATAGCTCACGTGGAGTAGTTTCTGGTCCCTGGCTGGATGCCTCTAGAATTATATGCCAAATGTGAATTTGAGATATATTTTGTGTCAATATATGGAGAGAGAAATTGAAATGTAACAATTTTATAAACTAGTAAACTCATTTATTAGAATACACAGTGACAGCAAATGCAAAAAAAATATTGGCTGAAGTGAGCTGTTTTAAAAACTGGAAGAGAAATACATACTATTTTGTGGACTTAGCTCTTTTTTGCACTGCAGTTTACCTCAATCAGACAGTTATTTTCTTTTTTTTTTTTTTGTGTTGTGTTCTTTTTTTTCTTTCTGTGAAGAGCGTGGCAAAGACTGCATGTTTGGGCCTGAGATTTTGAAAGATGAACTGCAACTAGAAAAAAGTTGGGGTAGTGGCTTTTTTTGTATCTTTGTAATATATGAAGAAAACTGAGAAGATAGTGTTTTCCAAAACGGTGTTTTTACAGAGGAAAAGTGTCATACACAAGAAAAATGCCAATGGAAGATTGTTTTATGATAATGGAAAAATTTGTAAGAATTAATCTAGTTAAAAAGGGACAAGGCAGTTTAGACAGACTTCTAAAGAACCATTTTGGCTTGGCTAGTTTGGCCTGGTTGACACAGAATATGTTTATGAAGATCCAGTCCCTCTATTCCGCTAACTAATCTCTAAGACAGTCAAACATGCCTTGAAATGTCTTAACTACTCCAGGAAAGTTAGGAAAGCTGGTATTAACATAACAGGTGTTTTTAAGGGAAAAAAAGAGACAAGTTTTAATATGTTGCCTTCTGTGCCTACAAACACAGCAAGCAAACAAAAAACCAAACAGACAAATAAATAAAACTTTCATTCTTTACAAAATACAAAAAAAAAAGGAAATAAAGGCTCCAGCCAAGTTTTTGAATGTCTGTTCCAGGCCTCTAGACAGAAATAGTTTTTCCCAGAGAGGGCTGATAATGCTGAACACTGATCCTCCCTGCTCAAGACTGTGTTTTCATCACCATAAATACAGAACAGCCTTGCAGGATTTCATTCCTGTGTTTTCTCTGGCTGAGTAATTTTTTAAATGGGAGAACAAGCTCTCCTCTTTGTTTTTTTTTTCCTCCCATCATTGTTATCATCATGAGATTTTGTGACCTAGATAATTTTCATTGTGATTTTGCAAGGTTGGTATAGAAACAGATATAGATAGATATATATATATATGTGGAGATTGAAAAACTATTTTGTGTATACATTTATCTTAATATAAATTATATCAGCAGTGGCCTTTGTGGCCCAGAAAATACTTTTTGTAATGTGGTACTGTAACAATTAACTAACTATTCTTTGCACTTTTTTGCACCTAATATCCAAAAAGTTAACAATTTCATGATCAAATGTAGCATAAGTGTTCAGCAATGAGCAACATCTTTTTAACTATTTCATTGTTCTCTATGAGTATCCTGTATGTTTCATCATTAGTAAGGTATTTCAATATTCATTTTCTTAAATTTAAATTGTCGTCAAACACCAAAGGAATAATAGCTCAGTTTGTGCCCTTTTGTTGTGCTATTTTTTATATTATTAATAACAACATTGAATTACTTCTGTATTTAAACTTGATTTATGGGTGCTCTGCATCTAGGAAAAATCAGGCTGCAAAATTATCAGAACATCTAGTTTTGAAAATGATCTGTTAATTAATTATTTTTAGTCCCTTATGAGTGATTAATAGAATTAATAGAAAAGCTCTTTTTTCACTGCTTTCTTACCTATCTCTAACTAACTATCTATAACCAACCCATCGCTTTTAGAGCCCAGTTCACAAGTTGCTCTCTGAGTGTACTGACAGAAATCCCAAGTAAAAACTTAGCACAGTTTTAGTCAATAAATATGTTGCTTTATGTCTCTTTTTATTAAGAAATTGAAGATATTTTAATTTGGAGAAGTTATAAACTCCCTACTCCCATCCTGAATATTTTTTTCGTTGTTTATCCACATTTCTGCCATATCACAAACATTAGCCTAATTTGAGCAAAATCAAATCTGGCAAATGGTTGGTGTGAAATATATTGTACTAATTTTACAACAGTTTGAAAAACTCACATTCCTAAAAGCCTGAGTTATTTTTATTGAAACGATTTATTGGAAACAGTAACAGTACTTAATAAGAATTCTATTTTGCACTGCAGAGCTTTTTTATACTTTCACAACAGTAAACCACAGAACTGTACAGAGAAAGTACGTGATGGATTAAGTGGTTCCAGGGGAGCTGTTACATTTTTATATTTATTTTCAATAATGCACTGTAAAGTGAAAAAGCCCACATACAAATGTATCTAATGAGCCATTCTAGTCTTTTGGGTAAATATTGTTTTCAAGCAATTGTTTCCCTTCCCCACATTAAATAAGTTTTCAGGGACCATTAGATTTGCTCTAAGCAACCATAAAATTCTTATTAGGTCTATGCAAAGTGTTAAGTAGAACCCTAAACCACAGGTAGATTTAGGATTCTAGTGGCACTGCAGACAGTAGCACAGGTGAGCGGATGCTCAGTAAGAGGTAAGTCACATATTGCACTCCATGATCTCAACGGTAGATCACTGTATGGCATACTTCTGCCAATATGGCCCTTCCCCTCAGTCTCCCAGCAAGTAACCATCTCTTTCCCCACCATCTTTTGTCTTTATTAGGCTTCTGTTCAAGCAGTAGAGACCTGGCCCTTACTTCTGTCTGCACTGCTGAAAGATGACTCCTGGCCTTAAAAAGCAGTAATATGAAACCTGTGAGGTCTTGGCCAAAAGGTGTGGGATAGCTACATCTCTCATTTTCACTCTACAAAGAGCTGTAAAGGAAGCAACTTCCCTTCTCCGCAGTCCCTTATGATCATCAGACATTCGGAAATCAGTAATACTGTCTGGGTTTTTGCTTCTAGCAAGCACTAAGAGAGTAATATACATATCTCAGGGATATGTATATTGGTCAGGGACAGAGAAAGTGGCCAGAACCAGTAAGATAAAACAAAATATAGTACATCAGGACAAAAGTTCCCCTGCAAAATTTCTTCTTCAATATATGGAATTGTTTTGACTTCTTATGTTTAAGTAACAAAACCATATCTTGTTCTTGAAGAATCACAACCACGCTCAGTATCTTTGAAGAAAATTTCAAGCAACCATGAAATGTTTTCATTGGGTTGATTTCTTTCCAAGGGAAAAAAGCAATTACTTCCTAATTTCTTTCTATGGATGCATTTTTTGAGCAATATGTTTCAAAAAAAGACTCATTTGATCCATCCATTTCTCCTATTTTTTGGGTTTTTTTTAATTAGCTTCAATGTAATTGTTTTGCAAGTTTTTAACATGATGATGCACAGCAAATACATGATAGTCTAGTTCCAAGATTATTTTGCTATATCTTCTTAATCAATTAACTGCTTGTATCTTATAAACTTTTATATGTACTAACTTTTTGTTACAGTCCATTAATTTAACAAGCTTTATACATCTGATATCATTTTACTATACTTTTAAAGTGTGTAAACATTTGAAAGAATGGTGAATAACGATTTCAGAGCTCAGTAATAGAGTTCTGTTAAAAATGTCAGATTTTTCAGAGATCCATATATGTGCCTGCAAAATTTGAAAACCACCTTATTAGAGCATGCAAAAACCTAGATTTGCACATACAAATATTTGCACTTGCAAAATGTGTAAACATTATTATTTAACACTTCTGTTACAACAGAACATCCATGCCTAATCAGAAATATACTTCAGTTTGTGACAAATACTGGACAAATCTGTACTGAGTGACAGTTCCTTGACCTGAAAAGTTCGTATGACTTTATTTCTACAAATGAATATGCTTGAAAATTCTGTAAGTGTTAAAATATGATTTATACGTTAATTAGATAGTGAGGTGACTTTTGGACAAACTCATATATCTGTTAGATCATCCAAAATGTGCATAAAATATAGTATATATGACAGGAATATAAATGCATGTTTTGATGGAAAATTTTCTCTCTCATTCACACCACAGCTGAGACTCAGTTTAACCCTTTGCTCAAGATTCACTTTCACTTACCTTCTGAGGCTTGCCAGTCTAAACTGAGCTCTCTGGTGCCAGAAAATAGCTAAATCATGGCACAGAGCAGACTGCAGAGCTAAGAAAGACAAAGGAAAATGTGTCAGTAGACGCACAGCTATTCAATGCAACTGCAAACACCCTGAGGTGAAAATCCCCCTTTCAAAACTGATCATTGTTACAATATTCATATAACTTATCCTTTATTTCTGTACTGTAAAGCAGGAAGAAAGAGGGGTGTTCCTGAAGAAGAGTCAGCATTAGGCATAGGAGTTAATCACAGCCATCCACCATTTCCAAGACAAATAATACCTTAACTTCAAAAAGTGTCCTTTTGTTACTCATCCAAATTAATAAATATCTTCTACACAATTTCCTTTTTCCTTAGCCCCAGCTAGAAACTGGCAGTTTTTTAACAGCACAGTGGAAACTAAGAGCTGGAACTCTAAGAGAAAGTGAAGTTTCAGGTGGGATTTAAGTATCACAGGGGAATTTGTCCAGGAAAATGGAACTAACACCTTCAATCTTGTGCTGAGTGCTAGGGGATGCTTGATGATAGCAAGTGCTCAGGGCTGTGATTTTATGTTTTATCTGATAATACCTCTACAATGTTGCTGTTGCTCGGAAACCTCTTCTTTACTGGCTCAGAGAGGAGAATGCCTTTGGTATTGCTATGTAAAATTTTTCCACCCAAGTATAGACTGTGACTTTTATGTTACATAGGACTCAGTCCTCTGGAAGGGCACAAAGCATGTTAAATTTGCAGAACAGGAAAAATCAATTAAAGCTTTGCACTGTACCATCATGAGGACTATTCATTTTGTTGATCCTAAGGACAAGTGTTGGTGCCTTACTGATCCAAGGGAGGGTATTTCCTTCAGTATTCTGTATTGCTAAGCCCATGTTAGTAAACCTTGTCCTGTGGTTTAACCTCAGTTAGCAGCTAAGCACCATACAGCTGCTTGCTCACACTCCCTGCCCCTGGTGGGATGGGGGAGAGAGTCAAAAAATTAAAATTAAAACCTGTGGGTTGAGAAAAAGGCAGTTTAATCGGACAGCAAAGAAAGAGAAAATAATTATAATAATGATAAAAGAATACACAAAACAAGTGATGCACAATGCAACTGCTCACCACCTGCCGACCGATGCCCAGCCAGTCCCCGAGCAGCGATCACTGCCCCCGCAGCCAACTCTCCCCAGTTTCTATACTGAGCGTGACGCCGTATGGTATGGAATAGCCCTGTGGCCAGTTGGGGTCAGCTGTCCTGCCTGTGCCCCCTCCCAGCTTCTTGTGCCCCTGGCAGAGCATGGGAAGCTGAAAAGTCCTTGACTAGTGTAAGCACTACTTAGCACCAACTAAAACATCAGTGTGTAATCAATATTATTCTCATCCTAAATCCAAAACATAGCACTATGGCAGCTACTGGGAAGAAAATTAACTCTATCCCAGCTGAAACCAGGGCACCACGTTCGCCCTATTGAAGACCCTCAGTATCAATATTGTCAAAATATAACTAATAAGTATAAATACAGGTTATCAGAGTACCAAAGCGTGCTCTGGTAGGAAAGACGTAATGACTCCCTGATACATAATTCAAGACTGTGCTCTGAAAGTTGGATCTGCAGGAAGTCACATAGCTGCTGTGATGAAAGTGGAGCTTCTCTGTAATAATTTATGAATACAATATGTTGTCTTGGCTATTGGTCTCAAATTAGGTAAGTTCAACAAGTAGGCTTTAGGGAAAAAAGAACAACAGGCAGAAAACGTTTGACAAGGGAGTACCTCTTAGAAGAAAGAGAGATTTACAAAATGTTAATGTCCATACCAGTGGCCCTGGAGGTCCTACTGATGCTACAACCAGTCTGAAAAATGCATCTCATCTGAAATGGTGAAAGCCCAAGGAGGCATAGGAAAAAAAGCATAGGAAAGATCAAGAAATCTGTTTCAGGACAGACAAGATTTATACCTGAGCAGGCTGGGATGCAAGCTGTTGCTGTAGTTTACAGAGAAATTAGGTCAGATTAATGTCCCATTAATGGATGGGAAAGCTTGAGGCAGGACAGATATGCATATAGACTGTTATTTTCAAATCCATTTATCTGAAATATTTAAACTTATGTATTTGAATAGCATTCTGTTTTTAATGAAGTGTAGTATTCACAGACTCCTTGAAAGAAAAGTTGCAAATCCATTCAGACTGTGTGGGTTAGCACAGTTATTACAGACACAGACCATGTCCCAGAGGCCAGCATAATTATAGGAGAATTGTGAAATTCTGCCTCTCCCCTGAACAGGTGAAGTCAGGAAGCCTGACATGAAGGGAGAGCTGAAGACAAACCAAGGAAAAAATGAGTGTACAGGTATTTCATGACAACTTCAGAACTCACAGAGAACTTTGCTTCTCATTTGTTATGCAGGACATAGCAAAAGAGTGCCAGCAACATGTTTTCACGACAGCAACCTACCCTGTATACACAGTTTTACTCTCCCTCGAAATACAAGCATAGAAATGTTTTGGAGAAATTGCTTTTTTAAATAGTTTGGGATCTTTTCATACCTTAGAAAATCGAACTCCTGAAGTAAAGCAAATCTGCCTGTCCATCTACCCATGAGGAAAAAAAAAGGGGAAGGAAATCAAAACCTTCAGAAAAAAAAAAAAAAAAGGTCTAAAATATGCCTAAAGTTGCTTTCCTGTGTAGAACAATGGTATAGACTTAAGACCTGATATCTTGAGACCTCTTAGAGTTAAAAGGAAAGGCTGCGTCTCCTATTGTAAAACAAGATTTTTCAGCAGGTACAGAATTCCTACCTGCCTAGTCCCTGTGTGATTCCTCATATCAGAGATGTTCTAACAAATGCTTGTCAACATAGCAGACAGGCATTTTAGGTACTTAAGCATCACCAGAAAGGAACCTGGGGTTTGGGACAGTTTGTAGGTTAATTTCAGGAGAGGAGAGGTTGTGGGCTGTTAGCTGTTTTAGTGAAGCAGATGTATTTCTGTAAACATAGTCTGCAAGAGGAGAGAGATAAAGGCTGAAGTTGGTTATTTCAATATACTATGAGTTGAAGCTGATAGTTGCATCAGAAGTGGACTGTACAAGCAGATATTTTAAATCTTTTGTGGCATCTGAGTTATGGACATGAGAGAAGAAGAAAGCCTATTAAGCACATAAAGAGCTCTCTAGGAAAAAACTGTTAAAAAGAAAAGTGGAAAATATAAAAAGGGGGTGAATTGAGAGTGCTTTCAATAGTCAAAAATGTATGTGTAGCCAACACTTCCAAAAGAAAGAGATTTTTGATGTAATTCCCCTACCTCATATCTTGTACAGCCATTTGCAAGCTTACAAGGGTAGTGGGAGCCATGTTGCAGACCATAGGTCTATTCCTAAAATAAAACCAGCTCTCCACCTGACAGATCCAGGGAATTCACAATGCAAAGAGCACTGGTAGTTGCTCATGGCATGTCCCCCCCTCTCTGTCTTTCTCTTGCAGCATAATTGAGGCAAAAAGGCACATTGCAGGCATGAGCTCAGACACATTCCTCTCTAGATGCTGTAATGGCCTCCTATTTATTTGCACCTGGCATAGATTGGAAAGTCTCCAATAGGTGAAAAATAATTTTTTATAATGTCACCTCTTCACATTTTCAAAGCTTCTGACAATCAGTACTTGAATTACCAATAGGAAACATCTCTGAAAATGCTGCTGTAATACACAAGGTACTAGTTTTGTTTTCAAGTAAAGCCTAAAATAAGGTCACACAGTGGTGGAAAAGTCATCGGGCTGTTGCAGGTGCTAATTCTCTGATGACTCACAAAACTGAAGTCATAATTATGGTGTATTTCTCGCTTAATATCCCACAGGTCTCTGTGTATGAATAGAGGCTCCTGGAAATGATGTTCCAGGCCAATCCCATCTCCTCCTGTTCTTCCTATTCATGCAGGTTCAGCTGAATAATGAATTCTTATTCCTTTGTCCTAAATTGTCACATAGTACTGGGTGTACTGTGATTGTTTCACCCTGGGAGTGGCTGCCTCTTACTGAAAATCAGAGAGATCAATAGAGGACCATTACTTACCTGACCACGCTTTTCTGAGGCTTAATTGCATAATAATAGTTATGAAGGAAATTACTACATAGCTGAACAAGACATAGAATTGCCAGTTGTAATTATTTTTTGCAAATGGGTATGTGTCAACGGGCGTGTCTTTCTTTTTTATGTAAATGGAGATTTGGCTACCACAGAAGAAGAAAAAGGAGATTTTGGTAGACCCTCCAAAGAGCACTTTACAATCTTACATTATTCTTTTCAAGCTTTATGTAGTCTAAGTGTTTAACGATCTTAATTATCCTTATAGCACAAGAACTCGATTAGTTTATTTAAACCTATAACCTTTTCAGTTCGTAGTCCACCAAGGTAACTTTGGGCCAGAGAATCAAAATGACTCATGAAAAAGTATAGCTTTATCTTAGCCAGCAACTGAATCTGCACAGCTAGACCTTTTCTGTATTATTCTGAAAGGGAGCCTGGCACCATTGCACTTTAGCTACTTGCCAGTAGCAGACGAACAATTGTAGATCATAGCCAGGTTTCAGAGAAGCTCTGAGGATTAACCTCTAAAAGTTTGGGTCTAATTCTACATGCCCTCCAGAAACAGGGCAGCCTGTCAAAGAGCAGTCCTACCTAAAGAGGGCTTGATAATGAGCAATCCATGCTGAGAAAAGAGATTTCATTCAAATTGTTCCAAGGCATCTTTTAGATTTTTTTGCCTTGTTTTCTGTAGTGTTGTTAAAAATGGACTTTTTCTTAAGACAAAACTTTATAATTTAATCTCTAGCAGGGAAAAAAGTGGTACTAAAGTACCGATCTACTCATGCACTGAAAAGAATATTGACGCAAAAAAAATTAAAAAGCCTTTTAGCAAAAACACCTGTGGCAGCAAAATATAATGATGCTGACAAAGAGACATTTTGCTTTTTCTGTGATTTTTTTTTCTTTTTTTTTAAGTAGAATTAGAATACTTCACCTCCCTTTTTTGGCTATCTCAAGCAAAACACAAAATTGTAAATGTATTTACTGTAGCTTTAGTATTTATTGAAATAATATAGCACAAAAAAGTAATTCAATTCAACGTTTTAAGGTGTAGTTTTAACAATACACGTTGATATATTTTGCATTACTACAAAAGCTTACCAAAATCTATTGATTACCTTCTTTCCAGTATACAAGAATTACAACATGCTTTCAAAAGAAGTTTTCTTTTAGGTGTGTCACTCACTACTTTGTATGGCCATTGTTCTTGTGTTAATTAAAATGAATATTTTTTTTAATATCATGGCAAAAGACGATTAAACATATCCAGCAAAATTACTCTGCAGGTATTTTTAATGTCATTTCATTTCAAAGCACAGTGTTACTTACTTGACCAGCCCACCACTGAAATCGAGCAGAAGCAATGCTCTTGATTTCCATTGGCTTTGCATCAGGTTGCATGTGATGATGTAGCATAGCATCTTATGAAATGAACCCAGTAAAGAGTGTCAAGGCAAGCAGAATGAATTCTCTTATATCCACCATGGATGTTTGTGGTTTGCTGACAATTCAGATTATATTAAGAGTCTTCAGTGCACCTCTAGGGTATGAACTCTTATTGCAAATGCTGATTTTACCAATACCTTTAAGAAGTATGGCCCTCAGCTGCCCGATTTGGTAAATAAAAATGTCTGGTCTCTGTAGTCAGGCATGGAGGTCAGATGTATTTTTACTGGATTTTTCCTTTTTAATAGTGGCCTACAGTTTTCCACATGGTGCCATCTTGCTATTAAAGCTCAGAGGGTATCTGTATAGACTAAATCTTTAATGTGTAACATTTAGATAGTCCTGTTGCACATCAGCTATAAAGCATTTCTTTTGACTCTATATTTCTATAGAAAAATATTAAACAAATTTTAATTTTGTTAAATAAATAGAAAACTATTTCTCAAGAAAAGGAAAAGTATGGATATATATTTCATATTGTTTCTTGTTTGTTTTTTCTTCCAAGTGTGAGTCTAAAGTCTTTCTATTCTCTGTTTATGTGAGTAGTCTTAGTAAGATACGTTGGACTTAAATGCACATGTCTAAGGACTGGATATGGCTAGTTCTCTACCCTACAAGTAGGTACTGTTGGCGTCCTGATCTGGAGACGCACTTCTGACTTGTGCTTTCTCCCCTTTCTGGTGGAGAACACGAGGGCCTTTGTTCAGCAAACCGTGTGAAATATTTTTTAAATATGACCTGCTGATTGAGTCCCCATTAAGTCACGATGGCTTGGGCACACACCCTGAGCAGAGCAGCCACTCAGGTGCTTTGCTGGCCAGGAATGGAGTGATGTGGGGATTCTCACAGCTAATCTATGCTAAAAGCACATCTCAGCACCCTCCATGCCAGCATAGCCCTACTAGCCAGGGTGAGAGTGGTCAAAGCCAAATTGCATGTCTTCATTGTCCTGCTCTGCCCAGTCCTCACCACCTTAGGCAGCAAGACTGCAGCGCTGGTTCCTTTGTATGCCAGCCAGACATGCCTCTAGCCACTGCACCGGAAGTCCCAAAAAGCATCTCCCTTCTTCTCATGAGCTTGTAGTTTGCACTGCATTCAAGCCAACTGGCTTCAGTGCATTCCTCACGAGAACTGAAGCAAAGGGAGTAGAATACAGAAATCAGCCACATCTTTTCTTCAGCACAGAACTTTACATTTTTCTAGTATCTGCTTGTTTGTGGGGAGGACATTCTCCAGAGTGTATGCTTCAAAAGGTAGGAAGTTAAATTGGAGTCCCTGGCCATAGGGAACATTGACAAATAAAAAAAACCCCACACAATATTTAAACACTTAGTATTTTGAAATATTAAAAGCAAGCACTCAACACAATGTCTGTCAGAATAAGCATCTTTGCTGTGACAATGTGGGGTTCTGGATTAGGCTTTAACTGGCCCAAACTCTAACAGAACTCCCTACCTTTAAAATGATCTTTATGATTAGATCAGAAATGTTGCCAAGTCTGTGTAGCTTACAAAGAACTGCAGAGTTCTTCTAAGATTTTGTCTCTTCTTGCTATGTGGTGTTGGCTGACCAAGATCTAATATTAAATACCTGACTGTTTTAGTACCCTTTATTCAGTGTTCATGATGTGACTTTTTAAAAGTCGTCTGTGATTTGATACCTAGCCATTGTTCAAGTCAATATCCTTGGCTTCTGCATTATAGAGACAAGAAAACAAAACTTTTTGAACTTGTGTTACTGGCTTTTTGTATGCGCTAAATGGCCATTTGTGAAACTTGACAGCATAAAATTGTATTACTGATAGTAAATGGGGTTTTTTTGCACTAGCCTTTGAGAGCTGTAACACATTTCAGTATTTTTACAATGTATTCTCTAGAAAGTGTGAACCTATTTGTCAGTTCTGAAAAAAAAATGTAACAATGAAACCTCAAAAGATGTTATGAAGTGTACAGTTTGTGATAATTTTATATTAAAAAGACAAGAAAAAGAAAAGAACACATTTGAAATAATTTTATTCTAATTGTTTCATATGTATTTTGAACAAGAAATAAAGCAATTAAAATTATTCATTTTTTGTCTTTCTTACAAAAGCAAACTGTTCAAAAGTAAATGGAGGTCAGTGTGTTATAATCGCTCTTTGCATTCTATTTTACCAGAAAACAATACTCGACAATACTGGGAAAGATTGCTACTGATCAGCTCTACATTCAGATCTATAACTAAGTAGATGTAGAGATCATCTTTTCCCATTTATTCTCTCTCTTTTCCATGGCAGAATACCTTGTGCACCTACAGCATATTCCCATTGACTCGATACTTTAAGATCAACTCTAAAATGGAAAAGTCAGTTCACTTTCTTTTCCATGGGTGGGAAGAGCAGCCTTCTTATCCTTTTGGCCCCAGGTTGAGCACCCCTGCCTATATCCAAGTATCATTACAAAATGTTTTCTTCTCATGAATCTGTTACTTTAAAATTTTACACCATGAAGAGGTGTAGGACATTTTTGCCACCAGCTTTGCAGAGTTGAAGACAGAGTAACGTTGAATGAAAACAAATCAAACAGCTCCATTATTACCTAGTACTTTGTGTAATGCTTTTCACATTATCTTCCATTTCCTGCTATGATATTGTTTACAGTAAACTTCAAAGTCATTAGACCATATTTTAAATAATAGGTTAATTATTCAATTTAAGATTATTAAAGTATTTCACTTAAGAGACATAAGCCTAATTTCCAACTTCCTTGTGCCTAGTTGCCTAATCATTTAGATCAAACAGACAAGAACTTTACCACCATGCAAAGGAAAAAAAGGCAGATTTGTACAGAGCTTAATTTATGTTTAAGTTGAATTGGCGCTAATGACAACACATTATGAAACAGCGATGATTCAGGGTAGGCAGGCCCAAGTATGTCAGATACTTTGTTGGCACTTAGCAGGACAGTACTCTTTAAAGAGGAAACCTAAGCTGCAAGTGCTCAGTTTCAGCTGGATGTGATCTTTTTTTCATCAACCAGCTGCTTAATTCCATCTGACAAAAACTGGGAAAAAACACCACTGTAGTACATCTGCAGCACTGAAGAATATTGTCTGGAGAAAAATAGTATCCAAGTTCAACATACAAGAAATTGCCCCTTGGCAGGTTTTTGTAATTCTCCTGAAGTGAAATTAGATATATAGTGTTGAGTTTCCAATCCTGTTTCTGATCTCCGCTGGCTGAACATTAACCTATCCTAAGTCAAATTTCTGCTAAGGTATTAAAGGCAATGCTGTCCTCCACTTCAATTCAGGGACTTGGTTTACATCTGTGACTGAAAGATTCGGTTTTCTTTGAAAAACTGCTTGTCTTTATCTAGCAAAGGTAATGCCATTCCTATTTGACATTGCCTTTAATCTTAGCATTTCCTCTGTAATATATAAAATACTCATTTTTTTTAGAGGAATGGGTTCTGGTGGTTATGAGTAGTGTAGTTTGTTTTGGAAAATTAGCTGTAATTCACACAGTTGCAATACCACCTTCTCTAAGATTTCATTGCAGTCTGTGCAATATCATTTCCTCTTAAATTCCTAATTCTTCTACTTAAATAATTCCTGGCTGTTTCTGCATTCCTTACAATAATAAAATGTACCAGCCCACAGAGAAGGTGGAGAACATGCAGCTTACAATAGTGCAAGAACCAGAAGGAAAATGGGAGCAGACTTATCAGGAAAAAAAGGAACGCAAACAAAGCTCTGGGAGATTTAGCTTTTCTATTAATTCTTCTCCAATCACAACGCAAGAAATGGGTGTTCTCCAGGGCAGCATGGTGGCTTCTCCTCAGCTCCCAATGCAGGCTGCATGGGGAGGGGTGTCCAGGTGGAGGTACCAGCTTCTCCCATGCTCTGCAGTGCCACGTCCCCAGCCTGGCCCCAGCACGGGGCTCAGGTCATGCTGCACGGTGGGAGACTTTGTCTCTCCCCATCTCCTGCACCTGCTCCTGCCAAGTGAAAGGGCTCATGATGCAACGTTCTATGTTGTCTCCAGACTTAGCTGTGTTTTCAGAGAACCCTATGGTTTTGGGAAACTTTTTGTGGCTGTCTCCTCCCTTTCCAGTTTGCCTCAGAAATATACTAAATCGGTTACATCCTATTGACTTTAGGAGAGGAGAAAGGCTCTTTTAAAAAGCCACACTGTCCCAGCCCTTTAGCCCAGTGAAAAATAACCATGACATAATTTCACAACTTATTAAATATTCTTACACACAGAGAAGAACGCTCTGACTCAGACAATGCACCCTATTACCACAACATTAAAAGTGATGCAGAGAAAATCAAGGATCAGAACTGAATCCAGATCTCCTGTCTTCTAGGCCACAAAATTACCATTCCTCTAGATGGATTTGTACTTTGCATGGAATGGATAAGAGTCTCCCAAAGGAAAAGTTGTTATGCATATGGAGGCAGAAAATTAATTTTAAAATATACATATATATATATAGTGCCTTCTTATCCTGCTAAAACACATTGGTTCAGATAAGGAAACAGAAACATTATTTTCTCACAATATTGCCTACTATGTCATTCTGAAAGTTGAATAAAAGCCCTCCTACTACTACTGTTGTAGATAACAGAGTCTGTTGTTTAACTCAAATGACAGACACGTGTATTTTTAGAACAAAAGGTCCTGCATGGACTCCATTCACTGTGCTGCTTGTATGCAGCTCAGTTGATCACAATGCTGGTTATAGTCATACAAAACATTATTTTAAAAGCTTTAAGTCTATGGCAGCAAAAAGACGGAAATCTTTATCACTTGTCACATTCTGAAGGTGGCATTTTGGGAGCAGCACAAGTGCTCTGATTTGTACATGCACTGATTTTGCTTAACATGCCCGCCATGCTTAAATTGCTCAATTAGTCTCCCCTTTGGAACTTTAAAATGCAGCAATCACAGCCTTTGCTCTTCTACTGAAGTGGTGAGCATACTTACTGCCACTCAGGTCCTTTTTTGCCTTTTCCAGCATCTTTTATGTCCTCAGGCTTCACACTACACCTCTTCAAAAAACAGCAGTTCTCTTTGTGTCAGTGTCATACATCCCATGGAGTAGGGCATTTCCAGTTAAAATGACCAGCCACAGTTTCCGATTTTAATTTCTTTCATAGCTTTACAAAATAAATTCTCTTTGCTCTAATGCTGCTTCTCAAGGAAAACAGTGAAGATAATTGCTTTGCTGTAAAGAGTAAGTGAGGTTCACAGGTTTGTTGCCTGTCCCAACTCTAACAAAATTGCAAACACAGAGCCTTTGAGGATCAAAATTGTCTTTGGAGTGACGGAAGAAGACTTTCTGTAAGGTTGGCTGTTATGAAGTACCCACTGAGAATCAAGAATCCAGTCCAGATCTGAGACTTTACATATTAAATACCATATGTGATGTCATATAAAACCAAATTATTTGTAAAGTCTTTGCAATAGTGGGATTGGGTAGACATGTTTTATGCAAAGCTGACTATGTTTTCCTCATTGAATATTAATTTTGTCAACAGCACAAAACATTCCTAAAAATACTGAAGTACAATAATGCTTTTGTACTTAAATATAGATGAAATTAGCAAAACAGAAGTATGGCTCACTTATACTCAGATTTCATTTAAATTAGAATTTACATTTGGGAATTCTTGACATTTGAGCTCTTCATTTCTGAGCTTTGTGTCCATTAAGTCCACAAAGAAACCTGCCTAATAAGCTTCTCTGCCCTTTAGTCTTGTTCTTTAGATGTTTGTTAAAGCCGGCTTGTTAAAACCAAGTCATAACTATCAGTTTCAGAAATCCCTGAATTAAAATTCTTGAAATAGTTTTTGTTAAGGAAACATCCTGCTAAAAACCCTCTGATACCAAGTCAGTCTGGAACGAGCTAGCTAACCATCTTAGATAGTCATTCACCACCTTCTACATCAAAAACAAATTACAGCCAAACAGAATAGTACCTGTGCTCAGGTCCTTAAGGCCAGAGCCCTGATCAGCCAACCTCCCAAACCTGGAAGGTATCTAGAGAGACAGCATCAAGCAATTTAAAATACTACTTAAAGGGTAGTTACAAAGAAAATGGAGACTCCCTTTTTAAAAGCAGTCACATGGAGAGGACAAAGGGTAATGGTTACAAGTTATTCTTGGGGACATTCCAACTGGACATGAGAGGAAAATTTTTCACAATGAGAACAGTCAACCATTGGAATAATCTCCCCAGGGAAGTGATTGACCTCGCTAGATTGGATACTTTTAAGACTCAGCTGGACAAGATGCTGGGCCATCTTGTCTAGACTGAGCTCTTGCCTAGAAAGTTTGGACCAGATGATCCTTGCGGTCCCTTCCAAGGTGGTATTCTATGAATTTCTCACTGATTTCCCTTTGTGGATCGTGCTTCTGACTTAAATGTGCTGGGATTTATGCACATAATGTCAGGTCTTCTAACTGGTGAGGTGGGCATGGGAAACACCTGGCTGGAGAGCATCACCTCCACACAGCTCACCAGCAGCAGGGAATTGGCAGCTTAGATAGTTTTGCCCTGCCATACAATCAGGAGAGGTGTTTCACAGGAGGAAGTTGTAGCAAAACTTTGGTTTGGCGTTGTGGCTGCTGGCTAAAAAATGGATGTAGATATTCTAGGATATTTTTTGCTGTTCTTTAGTCCTAAAACTTTATTCCTAAAAGTTAATCGGTTCTTTATTCCTAAAACCTGATAAAGTCAATCCACCAAGATTAAAGGTTGGGAAGTGAACCTGTCACACAAGCATGCCACAGTGGCAAGCCTCAGAAAAAAATATTCCCTCCTTTTCTTCCTAAGCTCCATGAAATCACTTATGTATTCAAAATGACCACCCACTGCAATAACACAGGGGACTGTTCTTGTTGTCTCACAAACATTTTCGTTGGCAGCAGAAACTGGTTTGCATGCTCTAACTGTGGCACAAATCCTCATTAATGAGATCAGCACAACCATAAATTCAACCACTATTCAGGATGTTTCAGGGAAGCAGCCTTTGGGGCGAGGCAGAAGGAAGAAACCCAGGATAGATAAGAAAAAGAAAACAAAATGTATTGTCAAACTACACAATGTTTGGTTGCTCTCAGCTGACTCTCATTAGTTCTCTTGGCCTGATTTTAAAGTGACTTTACATAAATATCTCTAGCAGAAAAACAAATGTCAGTCAGGCAGATAGAACCATTTATCTGAAAAGCAATAGAGCCTGGTTTCTAGTTCTTTGAAATGAGAGAAGGAAAACTGTCTGACACTACCCATCCATGGTGTCACATGGGGCCTTAGCTAGCTGATTATGATAACCTGCCTACAGTGTGGAAATACAAGCTAATTTTGGTATCCATTTTACCACATAAAGAACTCACAAGCTCATATAAACTCTGATTGTCTTCCAAGTGCAGTGAATTACATGTAATTTTGACTGACATTGTTATCTCCACGCTTGCCTGTTAGTAATGGTTGGATTTAAATATTTACATTGAGTTCTAATTGAATTTGGATATTTAAGTTGTATTATGCAGAAAAATACAGGCTGCATTCTCAAGTAATATGATATGAAGCATTGCTTTCACAAATCTAATTGAAAACTTGTAAGTAATGTTTTAAAACTGCTTGCTGTATTAATGACTGTGTAAACATATTATGAAATTAAATACTTTTAAAGTGTTTGTTTTTTTCTCCTAACTCAGGAAGAGTACATGTGGCTAGGAAGCTCACATCTAGATTCTTTCTTGTTTATCAATGAACATAAACTTCTATTTTGTTTCAGCTAGAGACCCTACCACAGGAAGATGTGGGATTCTACTGAAAGGAACTAAGTTTTGTTCCCTTTCAGGCATGCCACTTATTCACCCAAAAGCCTTCTTCACATTCAGTCAGCTCCTTTCCTTCACCCATCATGGTTCATATTTATGAAGTGACTGGACTGAACCTCACTTCTCTCCCCAGGGGCAGAACTTACAAAATACAGGATCAGCCTGGGGAAGTAAGTGTAATCTGTGACATTTCACTGTTTTCATGGCTTCTCTTTTTGCTTCAGGAAGAAAGCATATGTGATGGCTGTCCTCATAACAGGCTATTCTCTCCTCAATCCAGGTAATTTCCATTTGAAATGATACTTTGAAAAAAGCCACAGCTTAGCCCTTTTCCTATCTTCTCTACCTCCCTACCTGCATGAAGAGGAAGAACACAACGTGAAACCCCCACTTTCTGCAGAATGACTGCAGCCCTGCTGTGCAGAAGGTGTAGAAGACAGTGTGGGATGCTGGTCTGTCTTCCACCACTGTGTAAGGAAGACAGTGTCCTGTCCTCAAAGCAACTGGCTACACCCAACTCCTCTATTCCACACAAAAGTAGAGTCCCACCAGCACAACCCGGCAACATGTTGTTTCCCACCAACATAATTTTCAGCTGCAAGGGTGATTATCTTCTTTGCCCATCAGTATCTGCTTCTGTTAAACACTTCCAACCTAACTAGAATGACAAGAAGTTGGCAAGCAAGTAGAAGGGAAAGAGAATAAAATGGAACATACTCAATTCTAGTGAAAGTAATGCAGTTTTGATCCTGTAAGTGTACCACAGCTGGTGTTGCTTGGTTGTGTTGATACACCTTTGTGTATTCAACACTACAGACTGGCAGATATTTCTAAAGAATTGGTTTGTCCAAAGAAGTTGAATTAAAAAACGGAGTTATCTTTAATACTGATTGTGCAAGGTGAGATGCTGAAGAATAAGAATATATTGTTTCATATCTTCAAAAGCTTTCAATGTTACAGCTGATTGTCTGGTGAGTGATGACTCTTGCCAAGTGCTGGCTTCAGTCCTGGGCTCAGGAGAAATCCACTAAAAATATTTTTCTACGTTGAATTCAGGCTGCCTGCTGCTGTCAGTATTGGATTAGTCACCATAATATGTTATTCTTCTTTTCGTCCACTGGCACAAGGCTTGATGATGGCAATATTAATCAAAATGCCCTAGGGCAAGAATAGAGGAACACAGACACATTTCCTTCAGCTGTTTACCTAGGAAACAGAAAAACTCAATGAGTTTTATCATCCATCTTCAGTAGCAATGCTTGCTGACAGCAGTCAGGCAAATTACTTTGAATGTTTAGTGTCACTTTGTATTATTTAGTTTCAGTAAACCAACAAAGCTGTTCCTCCTTCTTATTTTGGAACATACATTCAAATTGCAAGCATTCTGATTCAAATATAACTCTGCTTTCCAGAGAAACAATTGAGCTATACAAAAAGATATAACATCTCTTTACATACAAAGGTGAATTTACCTGTGGAAGAGGAGTGTTCTTGTTCCCTGCATCCAAAGGAGAGTTTCTGAATATGCACATGGATTCATTATGGTTCACAGTCCTGGATGTTTCCAAAACATTTCCTTTTGAAATAGTCTTATGAATTTGTGACTCTTTGGATTGGGAGTTTCGCATTTACACTCCTGAGGTCTGTAGTTTCTTTCGCTTTTGAAGTAATATGGCAAGTAAAGCCAAGGATTTGTTAAGTGGATTACTACTGAAATAATGTGCAAGAGTTTGCAGGATAGCTCCTTTTTTATGAAAGGCAGGATTAAGCTTCTTGAGCTGTAGAGAGTGTGAGCAGAGCCAAGGTTATCTTGTTCATTACCTATTCATTCCCTGTCCTACCCATCTGCCTGGACAAATAGTTTCTGTTCTGTTTATCCCTGAGAGTCTGAAATTATTTCTCATTGTGGTAGTCTTCAAAGCCCCTCAGTCCTCCTCTTCCTCCCCCAGCTGCATCAATTTCATATTCCTCAACCTGCTGAACACTCATCTCACAAATATAAAAGCAGCATCTTCCCCTTCTGTCACAGAAAAGGGAAAAATTTCTCTTTTCCTTTGTTCCATCTTCCCTTGTATCCAAACCTTGGAAGACTACAAGGACAAAGCTGGCTTCATTTTCTGAGAATATTTGTGCAAAATCAAACCATCACCATAACTAGTGACTGGGTTTTCCTCTATCTGTCCCCACACTCTGATAACGTTGAGCAATACATGTTGATTTATAAATCGTGATACTTATATCCCACATTCTTTGTGACCTCTTGCTATTCAAAAGATTGTTTACTTTGTCAAATCTGAACAAATTTTGTATGCATGGTGATGTTGGACTGAAGGTTGGACCAGATGGTCTTAGAGGTCTTTTCCAACCTTAATGATTCTATGATTCTATTAAATACCACAGCTGAACAAACTCTTTCAAACTCCTTTTTTCTGTCTCATTTAACATAAGACAAATTGCTTATTTCTAATAAATACTAATTTTTTCTTCATTTCACACATACATGCTAAGAACAATCTGTATGTTTCCATTGAAATATTCTGAGGCTTCCTATACAGTAAATCTTAGAAGAGTGGACATGAAAATTTTAGACCTGACTTATAGACATGGCCTTTCTTCCAACTTTCTGCTAGTCTCTTCCCCAGTGACCTGAGGCACCAAGTGTTACAGGACTGGATAGGGAATATCTCATTCTTAGTTGACTCGTTCTTACACTTGGTACCCTACAACTGGCTGCCACCACCAATGATGCTCATGATCTGCTTGCCTCAAAGGATCTCGACACCTTTGCAGCATTCACAGTGAATAACAGATTGTTTATGCTTAAGTTATTGCTCTATTCTTATGACTAAGCTACCCCCTGATTCTAAGGGGCTAACTAAACCTCATCTACATATGCTGACACTGTTGTCAACTAGGCTTAACCTATACTAACTCCTATATTCACATGCATATTTCAGTCTTTCAGTGTATTTTGAATACTTTTTCTTATTGCTTTTCTTTCACTTTTTTACTTTTCCTTACATTTTTCACTGTAAAATCATCCTGCAAAAAGGTTGAACTCAAGTTTAGCTTAAAAATAAGCTCCCATGGATGTCACATAGTATGGAACTAGTTACCAGCTAGTATACTAGCTGCCTCCACCAACTCAAATGCCAGTGACCAATTTCACTTGCTAGGTTGCACCAAAACAACTATATGTAGAAGTAGTGTAGATTACAAATTATAAGATGATTACTTTAGGCATCTCGGCCAGAAAAAAAACAAAAAAACAAACAAACACCTAAACAAAAAACCTCCGTAACAAATAAAAAACTTAAACCAGCACAATTTAATAATTAAGCCATAGGTAACATACAATTTGGTAAGGTGGCATCAAAACAACAAATAGTTATTTGAGATTTGCCAATCTATTACTGGAAAAAGTTCAAAAGTAATTCCATAAGATAAAAAAAAAATGCAGAATGCAAAAATCTCATTCAGCCTGCTTCTCTCTTGTATTGCGGTTTATACAGACATTTATATATGTACAAAATGCTCACCCATCTCTGACTATAGTAGAAAGTGTTTTGTGTCATCCCAGAGAGGATGTCCCAGGGAAGGCCTGGGACACAGCAGTAGGGCAATCAACTTGAATATGAACAGACCCCAGTGACAGAACCCAAATCAATTATTGCAGGAGAGCACCCCTCATCTTTCAGTCATGTCATGCTCTTCCAGGAGAGAGCCAAGACACAGGGACTATGTACAGTTGAACATATTCTAATATTCAGAGCAAATTCTTACTTTTGTACATGTCAATAATGAAAAGCTGAATAGTTCAGTTCACAGTGGCTACCTGGGCTAAGAATAGGAGTATAACTGTATTCCAGATGCGGGATTAATTCTTGAATGAACAATGAGAACATTTGCAGTAGTGAGAATTTGGAAGCATGTACTACTCCTACTGCCAATTTGTAAAGCATAGACTGTAGCAGAGAGCCAAAAAAATCAAAATAAAAACAGCAGGAGGAGAGAAGTTCTTAAGAAATAAAAAAGAATGCAATCCTTTCTGAAGAGAATTTTTCCCTTGAAGAGGATTAAATTTCCCCTGTGGTTCCTGCTTACACATAAGCTGTAATTCCACCTGCAAGTCTTCAGTTCTATGTCTGTGTTTCTCCACAAAACTTACTACCATTTGTGCCAGAAAGTACTAGCTAATGATACAGAGAAATTCCCAATAGATGACTAGCCCAAGAACACTGTATCTAAGACTACTGAAGTTCAATTTGATCTAGTCTGATTTAGTCAATGTGAAAACAAGTCCTCTGACAAACAACTAAACTGATTTGATGACTTTTGAAAGACTCAGGAAAAGTAAACATATCCCCCTTGGATGTCTGCTTGAGACACCCATATATACCCAGAGTTTCTCCATGTAATCAATAACAGGTGCAGGTAATATACTGCTTTAGCCATTCTCTACAGTTAGCCTTTGGATACCTGCCTACAGTAGTAATCTTGATAACCACAGCTGACATTTCACTGTGTGAGTAAAATTATATGGGCTGGTTTTCGTACCTGAAAAAAATAATCTCTGCATTCCTTGATGTAGTAGTGTTTGATAGGTCTTTTCTATCACTTGGTCTATGGCAAGTTTTATCTAAGATTAGCATCTTGTAAAAGGTAACATACATGTTTTACAGCCATGGACAAACATCAAGGCCTCTATATCAATAGTGCTTTTTTAGCAATAAGCTTTTGCTAGTAACCCCAATGCACCAAAGGTCTGCTATATAGTTGTGATCTGACTTTTAAAGAGACTCGTCTAATGAGTGTTCATGGATAATTTAATTTTGAACTTGCGGTCACATCTGAGCTGATGCCTGATGAGTGCTCTGTATCAGATCTGCCACTCACATTGTGTTAGCTGAGCATGTGCTATCCCTGAGTACACTAGAACACACAGTCTTTTTGAAGACTCAAATAATTACCCTCAGTGGAAATTTTATGGAAGGCAATACTTGGAAAGAAGACTGGACCCCAGGCAAGAATTTCCTTTTGATAGTTTGACTTTTGTTGTGTTGTGTTGTGTTTTGGTTTGGTTTGTTTCTACTAGACAAAAATAATGTGGTTGTCCTTGGTCTCAGGCTGTCCCATGTCAGTACAGAGGCTGACTCCCCTCCTGGCTGCCACTGAGATTTGAGACCTAAGTGTAGTTCCTTGCAACAATTTCCTTACCTTGGCATTACTCTGCACTGGGTTTTGTATTACACCTGTATTTTCATGATTAACTGATTCAGATGAATTGTTTCTTAACTCATCTGAGGGGCCTACACAAACAAAATGGTATAAGATATTGCTGGATTTGTCTATAGCATCACTGTAAAGCATGGACTCAGATATAGTCGTCTCCATCTCTGCTGCTCCTAGAAAGGATGGGCTAATGCACAGGCTAGGAGACCTGTGATTACTCACTCTCCTTGGCCTTTTCATTCTGAAAAAACACAAGACAATATGAGGCAAACATGTAAAAATTATTTCAGTAAACTTAGTCCTGTTTTCAAAAGGAAGGGAGAAACGTAATTTTGCATTCTAATTTATTTAGATGCATTTGTATGTTCTTCCTCCTCAGATAAATGGTGTCAAACAACCATCCGTGTAATGTACTTTAGTCCCATACTGCAGCTATTTGCAGTGACTAATATCTTGTTGCCCATCACCTAAGCTATTACAATGCCAGATATGCTAATTACTTCCTTGAATGTGCAGTACAAAATGTGCTTGGCTTGAAACCATTCTTTAGATAAATAAAGCATATATTTTTTTCCCTGGCAGTTTAATTGCAAGACTGTCAGCTGGATCACAGCAAACATGTTTTCCTTCCTCATCTTTCATGCCCTAGTCTGTCTTCTTGCAGTGTGCTTGCAATTGTTAAGTAG